>JAXGGA010016100.1:0-27452 GCA_038373865.1 Uloborus plumipes | reverse complement strand
ATTCCTTTAGGAAATAGGAGGGATTGTCGAATAGCGTCCTCTAGCGGCGGTGAGAATTCGTTGCCACTTTTTTAGATAGCAGAGATTTAGCTCCTCCCCTTTAATCTCCTTGGTTGTTTATGTCCTTCCCGACAAGAGGAACTACGTTTAAGGTTAAGACGAATTGAATTTAATTTAAAGGTCCCCTTGAGTTCGTTAACGATTAACGATTAACATTTTTTGAGAAAAATTTTCATAGCAATTGGTCCGGGTCCGAGACATAATCTACAGATTCATGGTGCTCTAAAATGCTTGTTTTTACAGGATTTATTCTTTTTTCCTTATCAAACATTAATTTCTTACGCGTTTGCGTTAGATTAGGTTTTAGATGCCGTTTTACCGTACGAAAATTAGGAGCTCGGTCCGAAAGTCTGTGTATGTCGCTCATTTTAATTTGTAATTATAAAAAAAAAAGAATATTTTTAATTGTTATTAGAAAAAAAAAACTATTGCTATGTCTCCCAATAGAATCCCAGCTTATCCCTTTGGCGAAACGGGATTTTAAGTTCAAAAAAAGGTTCAAAAAGAAGAGCCCTTTTTCTGAAATTTGTACGATCAGAAATAATAGTGACTATTGGTAATTAGTAAGAAAAATAAAACCAAATCTCACTTAAAAACAACATTGCAAATAACTTTAAATATTGTAAGAAATGTGCTAAAATAAAGAACAAGATACAGGAAAGAAGGCTTACAACCCCCCTAACTGGAAAATTAGGGAATCATGCAGATGACTTACAATCTCAAAAAGCAGTTCCTCTTAATTTTGTTATTCAGAAAAGTAATATAGAGTGTGAATTTTGCAAAATTTAAGCTAGACAGTATGATATGTGTTTTGATTTCTCGCAAGAAGGCATTCATTAACCTTTTTAACGTACTGCACTTTTCATATTTGACTTTTTTACTTTGGGGGATAGGTGACCACCTATTTTTTTATTGCAGCAGTAAAAGAATTAATAATATTAAATAGAGGTAAAATTCCTGAACCTCACAACAATTTTGGGAAAGAACTCGGAAATTTTCTGCCCCCCCCCCCTCCCTCCCTGAATGAATGAGAAAAGAAACCCGCAAATTGTGTGAAATTTCGGAACGAAAACAGCACTGTTTCACTGCTATGGCATATAAGATGTCGCAGAATAACAATACCCCAAGTAACACACTTAGTTTTTTAAAGGTTGTAAAATGGTTATTAACGTTGTAACAACGGATTAAAAACGTTTATAAAACGTTTAAACGTTTTTTGTGCTACCTGGGACTATATCCTTTACTTGTTTGTTTTATAACGTAGAGGAAATTATTCAAATCATAGACTCAAATAAAAAGAATCAACAGGATAAAAACCCTATTACAAATAAAGATGGACAGTTATGACAAAATGATCATTGAGATAAACATTGAAACTCAGTGCTTAGCGAAGATTCAGCGAAATGAGTAACAAGCATGCTTTGGGGACATAAACCCTGGGACTTGGCGCATGGCTGACCTCCAAACCGGAACATGTGCCCTGCAACCTAGAGCAGCGGTCACGTGAACTGAGATGGGCACAGTTGGACTTGGCCCCACATGGGCGAGCGCCACTGAGTTTAGTTTTTTCTTTAGGTGTTAGGTAACAAAGCTTAATATTCGTTTGGGAAACACGATTTTCATCAAAATAACGCAAAAGAATTCATGTCAGTTTGCTCGGAAAGTAAATCGTTTTTTACAAAAATGTCTTTTTGAGCGAACGAAATATTAAACAACTCAAAGAACATAGTTTATTCGGAAGCTAAACTGCTATCTCAAGAGATCCATGCTTAACACTTGAAACAAGTCAGGCGCGCACCCAGGAGGGGGCTTTGGGGGCTTAAGCTCCCCCTATGACAAAACTGGACTTGAAGCTTTAAGCATCAACGACATTTTAAATTTTTCCACGGTGTCAGAAAAGATTCAAGTCATTAATAACTCAATATATCACTTTGAATCCAATTGAAATAACAAATACGCACACGTATAACATATACCTTGTCTTTCTTAAAGTCTAGGGGAACGTGAGTAAATTCTCACTTATAAAAGACCGCTCCCCCTCGTCTACAATTTCCAAGAAACAAAGGCATTGTTTTCACACACACAATTAAATCATTCATTGTACATGTGCAGACGGATGATGCACGAGAATGGGGCCTCAACAAAGCTTAGAACTTCAAATCACAGAGCGTCTCACCATCAAAATCAAAATAATTTTAATTTCGAGGATTTGTCATGGAAAATCATGATGTTTCGCAGTGGCGAATTATGGGTTTGAAGGATCGTCATAATGAAATTTTTAAAGCTCCTTTCTGTCAAAAACAGAATTCTATAAAACATTTTTCATGCGCATTTTTTGAATCCATTTCATAAAAGCCCCCTATGGTTGGGGGGGGGAGGCAATTGTGACATGATTAGCCCGCCACTGATTTTCTGAGAAACATGCTTGATAAAAAGTTAAAACAGATTATAAAGAATGTAAAATGGTA
This sequence comes from Uloborus plumipes, assembly GCA_038373865.1. Taxonomy (NCBI): domain Eukaryota; kingdom Metazoa; phylum Arthropoda; class Arachnida; order Araneae; family Uloboridae; genus Uloborus; species Uloborus plumipes. Next base: position 24,924 of record JAXGGA010016100.1, on the reverse strand, counting down.
TTAAAAGAAAAGGAAGTATGAAAGAGAGAGAGAGGGGGAAAAAAAACAGAAAAAAGTGACCGAAGGGTATCTTTGCAAAATAAACAAATTAGTCAAAAAAAAAAAACTTACACTAAAGCCACAAACTTCTGTACTTCTAACCAATGAAGGCACTGGAAGGGAATTAAAAATTTCAATACAGAAAACCAAAATAGTTAACTGAAAAATCTTTTCTTATTTTCTCCATTTTGATTTGGAATAAAAATGTTAAAAAAAAACGTAGCTAAGAAAATGGGAGGAAGGGGGTATCCGAACCTAATTCCTCTTTTTTTTCGGCGTTAAAGTTAGAAAGGAGTTATAGTTTTAGAGCTTCAAGTCTTGAAAGAAAAATTCCGGGAGAAAGTCCTCATTGAAGATCGCCTAATAATTGGTTTTTGGAACATGAATTTCTAAAAATTTCCGGAGGTGAAAAGCGAGCCCCATTTTGGAATTTGGCCTACAGTTTTGCTTTTAAAACTTTAATTTCAAAAAATTAAAAAAAAAAAAAAAAAAAAAAAAGCCCCTTCCTCCCACGAAATAACAATGATAAAATGTCTTAAATTTTGTTTCTGGAACTTTAATTACGAAAAACTGCTGGTGCAGAGTACATGAATCATATCGCTATGGCTACCGATAAATGGACTATAACCACATCTTTAAGACTTCAAATTTTGAAAACTTTCCTGAGGAAGGCCTCCGAACTCTTAACATCGACAACAATGGAACCGAATTTCTCTGAGCTCAGTTTCGGGGAAAATATCCTGTGGAGAGTTCCACATTCCTTCCATTCCCATAACGTCATCAAAGATGGTCTACAATGACATTTTTAAAACTTCAATTTCAAAAAATGTTCGAGGAAAGATCCCGAAAATCGTTTAAAATTAAGTTTTGAGATCTTTAATTTCGACAAAAAACATTCAGAGGTGAAAACCGAACTCTATGCCTTTCTCTAACATCATCAAAGATGCTATTGCGTTGTTTAGACTTCAGGTTTGAAAATTTTCGGGTTGAGAGCGGTCGAACCCTATTCCTCCTAAGATTAACTGAGATAGTTATAAATTTCGTTTTTGGAATTTCAACATCAAAAAACCGTTAGTGAAGAGTTCCAAAACCCCCATTCATTCTCCTAACATTTTCAAGAGGGCCTACTATGGTGTTTTTTGGACATCAATTTCGAAAATTTACAATGGGCCCCCGACTCGTGCTTTTCCTAAGATTAGTCAATGTCTCTCAAATTGCGCTTTTCGAAGCTTAAGATAGAAACATTCCTAAACCTCACCCCAAAACAATTGCCAAAATGGCGTGCAATAATAACGTTTTTAAGACTTCAAATTTTGAAAAAATATTAGATGAGGGCCGGCAAGTGTCAAATCTCCCTAACATGACCAAAAGTTGTCTAATTGTTGTGTTTTTGAAATCACTTTTCAGAAATTTTTCCGGGGAGAACCCATGAACGCCCTATCAGTATGTTTGAATATTCTTCTTTATGTCTTTGTTCATAATGATCGTATCATAACGCTATTCTCGTGAGTGCATTAATCACCCCATCTTCAGTAAGGTTGGAATATCCTCATAGTATTTACCATTTATTTTCTTACATAAACACAATTCGATAAATAAGTAAAAAATTCACATAAATTTAACAGAAGCAAGAGAGCTTCCAATCAAAAAAGCAAAGCTTTACACTATTATTTCGGAAAAAATAAGTAAAAAGAAAGAAGGGGGAGGGGGGGGGGGCAATCTATTAAAGTTTAGTATTTTCGCGATTTTAAAATTTTAATCCAATGACCTCTGGATATGAAAGGGGTAGTTGTGCTTGATGTCAGAAATTAGCCCCCCCTTGAGTTAAATCCTGGGTGCGGCTCTGGAAACAAGTCTCGTTTATTGTTCAGTTCATTTCCCCACTTTTCTTTCATTATATTTTGACTTTTTAGGTGTAACTCATGTTCGTAAAATTTTATGATAATTTATTTGCGTAGTCAGTATAAGGAATCGTTCTAAAACTTTATTTGGACCGTGAAGGAGAACAAGTTTTATAAAACTATGTAGAGCAAAAATAAAAATAATTCATTAATTAATGCATGCAAATGTGAACTATAAATACTGCAAATATTATTTAAATTGGAGTCATGTGAATAGTTTCCTACCCTAGAACAGCAGAAAGTCTACGGGCACAATAAAAAACGTGCAAAATTAAATGATATGAAACGTCATCATTTATTCAGAAGATGGACAGTTTTAATTTTGAGAACACAACTTTTTTAGAGGCAAGGAACTTTACTTCTTTAGAGAGGGGGGGGAGGCAGATTTAAAAACTGCCAAGGGGCGGCATGGAGCTAAATTCAGCCCGGTTCAAAGAAACACCAAAACAAATGTATAACAATAAACTCTCTCTCTCAAGCAATTGGTCCTAAAAATTTTGGATTTTTTAATGAGAAGAATGTCAAAGTATTTTTAATGAGTTACAAATACTCCGAAAAATTTAGAAAATGTTTACAAGGAAAAGTTAGTATTAGAGATTTATGTCCCGCAGTATGAAATTCTGTCTGATCAGTTATTTGGAATTATTTTTCAAAGAGGGAAAATGAATGCCCAAATTATAAGATTCGAACAAATAAATAAATAAATACTATAGATAATAACACTTGCAAAACTATTTTACGTAATTATAAACCCAACTATTTCAGCTCAACTCCCGCTGGTTAAATAAAGAAAGTTGAAATTTAGCATAGTACATTTTATACATTTCATTTTGTACATTGTCACTCTTTACTTGAGATGAATTTCTCGAGAAACCAAAATCTTAAGAAATAAATTGAATCTACATAAGCTTCAATTTAAATAAATGTTAAATTTCGAAAGGTGAACAGCTAATAAATTAACTAGCTCAATAGCTAATAAATTAACAAGGAGTTCAATAAATTCCTTATACGACAAAGGTCAACATGTTAATAAACATTTTTCTCTCCCACTACCTAAGCTAAAACACGCAGTCATGATGCAGAAGAAAATTTTTTGAGTTAAAGAAACAATGAAATGATAGTCTAAATAAAACAGCAAGTCTAAAAACAACAAGTATAGCCCGCTTACAATGCATAAAAATAGTACATACATTTTATTTTCATCGCTTTTGCAAAATTTTCCCCCGTTCTCTCCTGCTCCCCCCTCCCGTCCATCTTCTGAAGTATCGGGGGAAGAACACTCCCCTCACCCGCTAAAGAAACATACTTCGCCATTCTTATTTTCGAGAAAAAAAAAAAAAAAAAAAAAACGAATAGAAAATAATTCATTGTTCTGGAAAATGTCGAAAAAGAAGGCGTGATGTGCGTGTGTGTGGCTACGAAGATTTCAAAAAAAGTTGGAAAGGCGAAATTGAAAAATGGTATGTGCAGTTATTGAGAAAAAACAGCTGGGGGAAAAGGACCTAAAAATAAAAAAAAACATCAATGACATGAAGAAATGCATCTGCAATGCAACTAAAACACGTTAGATCAGAACTTAACGAGCCTGCTTTTCCGAATACAAACTTCAATTTTCTAACAGCAGAAAAATATTTCCCACAGGCAGCTGGTTTATACCGTAAATTAAAGAAATGCACAATTTTCACAAAAAAAAAAAAAAAAAAAGAAAGAAATCAAAAATTTTTTGCTTCGTGTCAAAAGAGAGACATTAGTAAAAACAAAAACGATATGCTCCATTCATTTTCTTGTACACGTTAGAGATCTGAGTTAATTTCAGATGTTCCGCTTTCAAAATTGGAAAAGAGCCACAGAAGCATTCTTACACTCAAGTGCATTAAGTAAAAAAACAGCAGCTTACAAAACTGCAACACGTTCCATGTAATGAAAATACTTCTAAAATACAAGAAAATAGTACAGGATTAGCATCAAGGCTGACTGTAAACCAGAGGCTTCCAAACAACGAGTATTTTGTACAGTCGACCCCATACCGATTTATTTATTTATTTATTGATATATTTCAATTTTCCCCCCTTACCGCTACCTCTAGGATTTACGGGGATCCCACGTCGCACCCCGTAACATTATTGATGAAATTTTGAAACAAAAAGAAAAACAATGAATTAAATATGTTTCATCAGGGAACGTAGTTCCGTAAACATACAACCGTGACTAATAAAGTATAAAAACACATTATTATTGTTATGTACTTAATGGAAAATCATAATACAATATCATTACAGTAAACTGCCACCAGTACTGTTGCACCATTTTTCCTAATTTGTTTCGCCTTCTCATATAAAATTTAGAACAGAAGGGAGAATAAATATGTTCAGACAGTTAAAAATTAGTAGCCAAAAAAATAATAATAATAATAATAATAATAATCATTTGTGACTTGTTTTATATAGGTTACTAGTTGAAAAAGGTTACGAATAATTCGTTTTCAGAATATAAATTGTCAAAAAGGTGTAATTAAATGGACAAAAGGGGTGCGAAAGAATCACAAATTAACTGAGAAAAAGATACATTTAGCTGAAGTTCAGAAAACCAGTGTTGACATTCGGGGAAATAGGCTCATTTAGCTCTAGACCAGCGCTTTCAAGTATTACGGGAGGGAAGGGAGGGGGAAAATGGGTATGTGCTCAATGTATTTTGAAGGGAAAAAACATCAAGCACAAGCAAAATGCTTAATTACAAGATGTTTTTAACATCTGAGCGAAGAGTCAATTGACCCCCCCCCCCCTCTTAAAGGAACAAATGACGGGACTGCTTTAGACGGAAACTCTTATTTAGGATTTTAGGGTGTATACACTGTTCAAAATGAATGGTTTTTACAGTAATACAGCTAATTTTATAGTAATAAACGGTAAAAATTACTAATTTAACAGTTTATTACAGAACATTTTACAGTTTTAAACTGGACCGTCTGCTACCAGTATTATACTATGTTTTTTGCAGTATAATACAACTAAATTTTACGGTAATAAACTGTAAAATTGCTAACTTTACAGTAAAAAACTAAAACTACTAATTTATCAGTTTATTACAGTGCATTTTACAGTTTTAAACTAGTCCAGAAAATTCAACTGAATGTCAATGGCATATATTTAGCCATTATTCTGGCTACAGATAAAAACTAAATTCAGCGTACCACCGCAAACTTTACATATTCAATTGCATTAAAGTTAAGTGCAATTTATCAGGAAATTTGAAAAATACTCATCTAAAACTAAATGATTCAAGTTGACTTTTATTTACCCATGAGACTTTAAAAAGAAAGTTGGAAGAGAGTACATCTAAAAATGTTCAGCAGTAAGAAATTTTACTACTAAAGTCATTTTACTTTAATAGACTAGTGTCAGGGTGTATTTGCAACATCAGTCACTTTAAGACGAAGAGATTTTTCTATTTCTTTTTAAAGAGCTAGCATATACTCAGTTCTCGTGCCTTCCTTTCCCAAAAGAAAAACGAATATTTTCAGATTCACGAACCATGTTGGGGCAGAAAGTTACGAAATGCAGAGGAAAATGTGGGGGAGATTTTAAAAATTTCACGAATAAGTAGCATAGTGGGAATAATAGTCGTGAGTCATAACTCCTGTGGTACATTCCCCAAAGTCTCATTTACGAGGCAATTGGAGTAGAGGCCGCCTGTCACGCTGATAAATGGAAGCGTGAGTTCGGCCTTATCCCCCCCCCTTTTTTTTTTGGTTTTCACGCCTGGCAAGAGCATTTAAAATTCACTGGTAATACAAAGAAAAATTTTATGATGGTGTGGTTGCAAGTCATGAAAAGCGTGCTCAAGGAACAGATCAATACTTGTTGAACAAGCAGAATGGTCAGTTATCGAAAATACTTCTTAAATGGCGTATACTGGAAAAAATGAATGTTGTTTTTACAGTATAATGCAGGTAATTTTATAGTAATAAACTGTAAAAATTGTTAATTTTACAGTAATAAACTAAAAATTTCTAATTTTACAGTAATAAACTAAAAATTTCTAATTTTACAGTAATAAACTAAAAATTTCTAATTTTACAGTAAAAAATTGCAAAATTGGTAATTTTAGTTTATTACCGTGCATTTTACAATTTTAAACGGGAACCTCTGCTGCCAGTATTATACTGTTGTTTTTACAGTATAATACAGCTAAATTTTACAACAATAAACTAAAATTCCTGAATTTGCAGTAAGAAACTGCACAACTGCTAGTTTTACAGTTTATTACTGTGCATTACCAAGTTTTAAATTGGAACCTCGGCTGCCAGTATTATACTGTAAAAACAACAGTTCATTTTTTTGCTGTTTATATTATGGGATAATAATTACTATTCATTTCAATATTTTGCCTCAACTTCTTGTAATACATGAATAAAGTTTTCGAAGGAAATTCCCCAGAAATCATTATTTTTTTATTTATTCATTTATTCTGATGCATTAGAAATACCTTTACTGTGTTAAACGAGTTTAAACTTTTAAAAAAAAAATTTTAACATATCCTGAGAAAATAGAGGTCATGCAGTTGAAACGGGGACGCTGTATACAGGGTGTCCACTCCTATTGTGGACCAATAGCTAATTTCTAAACCGTGAGAGATAAGCATATAGTTCATTTAGGAAAAAATCTCCAAACTACGAAAGGAATTTTGGGTCTATTCAATGTTTTTCAAAAAATCAAATTTTGAAAGAGTTACGAAATTTAAATTTTCATACAGCCCCCCAGTCCTATCAATCATATTTAGTAAAACATTCTTGACACTGTAATGTTTGAAACTAAAAAAAAAATCACTGTTCTACCACAAAATTGACCGAGTTATGACGTTTTGAAAAATCAAGATTTTGCATTATGTCATGACGTCATCGAGAGATCGCTTCAGGGACCGTATGCGAAATCCTTCAAAATCTTGATTTTTCAAAACGTCATAACTCGGTCAAATTTTGTCGTAGAAGAGTGATTTTTTTTAGTTATAAACGTTACAGTGTCAAGAATGTTTTACTAAACATGATTGATAGGACTGGGGGGCTGTATAAAAATTTAAATTTCGTAACTCTTTCAAAATTTGATTTTTTGAAAAACATTGAATAGACCCAAAATTCCTTTCGTAATTTGGAGATTTTTTCCTAAATGAACTATATGCTTATCTCTAACGGTTTAGAAATTAGCTATTGGTCCACGATAGGAGTGGACACCCTGTATATAGAGTGTCTCATTTGAATCAGAAAGACATCTGTTTTTGCGTCCCGTTAGCACTAAGAGTATACTTTCATATAATTGGTTCAACGTAACATGCAGAGTTGAGGAATTAAACATTTGAATGGGGTAAAATGAATGAAAAAATATGAATTTTAGCATTTAATACGACCTCAAGGTTTAGGGAAATAATTTCAGCTAAAATATAATACTAGTATAAAAAATTTGTAAGAATTGTGATCAAAATTTAAGGAAATATTCGATTTCAAAGTTCTAACGGACTTTGTTGAAATTGAGAAGGGAAAACATCGCCCTTTCAAAAGAATGACATATATACATATTTACACAAGTGTTCCTGTTTAACCTGCAACCTGCAAAATCTTTCTTCTCGCAACTGTTTGTCCTAGATGTGTACTTCCAGTTGCAAAAATGCTCAAAATAAGATGCAAAGTTAAAATAATAAAACTTTGAGGACGGGGGTGGGGGGGGGGGGGTGAAAAAATACGAAAGTTAACTTCTTATACGAGTCCTAGATTTTCTAATTTGTCTTTAGCTAAATATTCTCCGTTGAAAAATAATTCCAACAGCAAAAAAAAAAAAAAAAATAAAGATTTGAGAACAAATCTCAAGGAAATATTCGATTACCAAATTTTAATTACCGTGCAGAAGATAGATTGGAACATATCGCCCTTTCAGAAAAATAAAAGATTAACAAAGTAAAAAAAAAAATATATATATATATTTTTCATTGCTATGGAAAAATAAATGTAAATGTTATACTATCATGTAAAAATACATTACGAAATCTCGTACGATTTGAAAAGGCACACTCTATGTACACATATAATTTTCAATTCATGTATCCACTATATTTCCAACACAAAAAGTGTTATTCACCGCTAGTGTAAAGTGGTGTAAGTCAAAAAACGCTAGGGGGGGGGGAGAACTTTGCAATGATATCAATAATGCCTTGCATCATCTGAAAATACACTGCACAAAATGAACTGTTGTTTTAACTATATAATATCGGCAGCCGAGGTTCCAATTTAAAACTGTAAAATGTACAATAATAAACTGTAAAACTAAAAAAAATTTTACAGTTTCTAACTGTAAAATTAGCAATTTTATAGTTTATTACCGTAAAATTTAGCTGTATTATACTGTAAAAACAACGGTATAAAAGTGGAAGCAGGTGTTCCAGTTTAAAACTCTAAAATGCACGGTAATGAACTGTAAAATTAGCAATTTTGCAGTTTATTACTGCAGAATTAGCAATTTTAGTTTATTACTGTGAAAGTAGCAATTTTTACAGTTTATTACTATGAAATTAGCTGTATTATACTGTAAAAACAACATTCATTTTTTACCGTGTAATAGCGAAATTTAATGAAATGATGTAAAAAAATCAAAAAAGCAATTGAATGAATATTAAGAAAGATGAAGAAGCATCAAGGGCATGTCATAAATGGCAGCAAAAAGTAACTTCAAATTGTTTTTTCTCCTGCGGAAATCTCAGATAAAACAACACTTGATAATAAATTATTGCAATTACAATCGATAAAAATCAACTTCTGCTCGCCGTTGAAACCCTACATATTTTCAAAATTCAGAATATTTGCTGATGTAATCATTATGGGCCAAACGCATCCCAAGAATTATCTAACGATTACGCTGTCAACCCAGAAACAATTATTCAATGCTAGAATGTTAAATGATGGTTGAAAGCTCTTAAGACTCATGAATTCGTCTGTAGTCAAAAGTATTTCAGTTAACATTTTGTTGCTAATGTGAAGGATTTTTCTTTTTCTGCCGAAGCTTATACTAATCCTCCTTTTACATTTTTCATTATTTTTTATGTATCCAGAAAAAGGTTTACGCGACTGCAATCCCACTTAAGCATTTTTCTTAATAAAAAAAGGAATACTGTAAATCACCCTTTCTCCTACTCCAAAACTTTCAAAAAACCAAAGAGGGTTTTTGGCTCGAGGCGAGACGTCATTTGAAATGTATTTAGAAATCAAGAAGTACGATCTGTAGAAGATAAAATTAAATTGTTGAATATCCAAAAACTACATTTTTTATTAGAATTATTTTTTAGAACCTATCACAAGTTGAGAACAAGCTTTTTCCTTTTCTTTCTGATAGTTTATAAAAAGTTTCTACTTTAATTTTTAAATATTCGAAATAAAAAGATAATACACTGGCGGAAAAAAAAATCCCAACACCAAGAAAGACTTGTGTTAGATAAACGAAATTTGATAGGCGTGTTTATACAACTGAAAGATGACATTGATTGAAATTTCGTGTTCCGCGCATAAGTGTGGCGCAGCTGGCGTCACTCAGAACATGCAAATAAGGCTTGTTTTAAAAGTGTGTTGTGAAGCTCGTGTGTATTATTTTTCCGTGAAATTTGACGAATTGCGTTCATGTTAGCCAGGAATACCTTTAAAAAGACGAAAAAGCCATTATCAACAGCTCACCGAGTTTAAACGAGGTCGTACAAATTGGCTACGAGAAGGTAGATTTTCATTTCGCGATATTGCAGAAAGACTTCGGTGGAAATGTTTCCACCATGCATGATTATTGGAAGCTATGGGCAAGGGATGGTACTACCTCAAGAAGATCGAGTTCCGAGCTGCCACGTGGCACGACTGAGAAGGAAGATCGCCGAATCTTGCGTACGGCTGTGGCGCATCGTACTGCATCTGCGGCTGACACTCGAGCTGCAGTTGGTACCGTCGTGACCCAAGGAACGGTAAGAAACTGTTTACTTCAAGGACAGTTCCAAGCCAGGCAGCCTGTAGCTGGTATTCCATTGACTGCAAACCATTGCCTTTTCCGACGGCAGTGGTGCCACTACAGAGCTCACTGGAGGTCGGAGTGGAGATCTGTTGTAATTTTTGATGAAAACAGATTCTGAATTAGTGCCAGCGGTGGCTGTATATTGGTCAGAAGGAGGCCAGGGGACCGCCTGCATCCAAGCGGTCTACGGCCTAGACGCACGGGACTCACACCTGGAGTTATGGTCTCTGGAGCAATTTCCTACGACAGCATGGGCATTCTTGTGATTATCCCAAACTCACTGACTGAAAATTTGTCGTCAGTCTGTTAATTTAACCAGTAGTACAGTCCTTCATGAGTAGCATTCAAGGGGGCGTTTTAAAACCGGATAACGCTCGCCCTCACATCGCTGCTGTAACGCAATGTGCTCTACAGAGTGCTGACATGTTACAATGACCTGCAAAATCACCAGGTCTGTCTCCAATTGATAACGTATGGGATATCATGGGACGGCACCTCGAGCATCATCCACAGTCAGCAATGACGGTCCTAGTATTGACACAGCAAGTGCAACAAGCATGGAACTCCATACCACAAAGTGACATTCGGCACCAGTATGACATAATGCATGCACGCTTGCAGGCTTGCCTTCAAAATTCTGGAGGTTACACATTCTATTAAAGTAACATAATTTCACATTTGCACAGCATTTTCTTGAGCTTAAATTAGCCAGTGATCTTGTACATTTAATCAATTTAACATGTTAACTAGACAATTGCATTACCCAAATTTCATTAATCTACGGCAATTTTTTCTTGGTGTTGGGATTTTTTTTTTCCGCCAGTGTGATACACTTTTTTTAATATCTGCAGTAAAAATATGATCTACAATCTGCTGTCAAAAATCATTTTACAGACCGAAGTACGTCCGAAGTATTTTATTGGGGCAAAAAGTACAGCTTAGATTTCTTCGCCGGATTAAATTTAAAAGCGGGCTTTTATCATTTTTTTAAAAGATAGTTTAAGACCAATTCAAAGTAAATGTGCTTTATTTTACAATAACAAACTAATTATTTTGAGAAACGTTCCCCTCCCCCTAGCTCATCTCCAACGACAACACTGTTTATGTTTATTATTGTCAAAAATATATTCACCAGATAGGAAAACGTCACCCAAAATATGAATCGCTTCTTTCATACAATACACAAAAAATATTCCACAGTATATTAATCTCACATTAAATTGAGACGTGTGTTTTCGTTCTTTTGAGGAAAGGTAAACTATTTACGCACACAGCTGAAAACAAATTTTTCGCTTTTTAATAGTTTCGCTTGGAATGATTCTAATGATGGTGTGCATGAATGTGTTAAATGTTATGATTACGTAACTGCTCTTGCTTTTAAAGCAACTTTGGTACTAATAAATGCTGCAAAGCTATTCAGAGTCAAAACGAACTTCTCTTTAAAATCTGGCAACTCGACTCGCGCGTCATTTGTTTGTAAATATTTTCTCTTAAATTGTTTTGAGTTATTCATAAAGCACACACTCACTACAAGTCTTTATTTTCAAACAGAGGTCATTCCACTGTTTTGAAAAAAAAAAAAAAAAGCTATCCTCCAAAGAATTGTATATAATAAAAAATTTTTTATCTGAGGTAGGAAAAAATTGCTTTTAATTATCACGCAGTCATTTCTTCTTCATTCTAATCATTACAGTCATTCTAGTTATTTTTTCTCAAAAGAAAATGCATTGAAAACAATTTAAATGTGTTTTAATGTCTGAAGGTACATCTTTTTGATTTTTTTGAGATCATGTTTGATGCTTAGAGTTTACTTCTTTATTCAAGTCTATTACATTTCTATAAAAAAAATACGGATCTTTAAAGGTATTTAGTGGTTTTGTGTGTGCGTGTCTGCTAAAAAGAACAGTACTCACGTATGTAACTTTCACTCGATCGCAAATTCCATTTCTTGGTTCAGTTTAGTCCATTCTCAAAGTAACCTCCGAAAGTTTCATGGTTTTCCATAATGTACTGCCACTGTTTTTTTTTCTTTTTTTGTTAAAGAAATGATAGGAATGTATATTTGTTAAGCTTAATCATACAGATTCTCAGATATTCCTAAGTAATACCTTTAAATTGTTTCTTTATAATATTTTTCAAAAATAAAAATACTTTGTGTCGTCTCATTTGAGGTTTTTCTTCCTCTCCCTTCTGAACTTCAACATTTACGAATGTTTTCTTTTTTACGTTTTACATCACTAAAGGGTAGTGGGCGGTCCCTTTCCCGGAAAATTATTAAAGGGTTATGTAGCATCCCTCTCCCCTTAGCTACTGCCGCGACTGGAAAAGAAACAATAACTACATGCAAAGTTAAAATTAGTTTTATTTTTTCTATTATTTAGTGTTATTTACCCCTTTGCACTTAGCTCTTCACTTTCAAAAAATGTTCTCCTGACGTGTTTGCATAAAGAAAGACAAATAAATTGTTTCAATCTACATTTAAAAAAAATGAAAATGAAAAATTTCAGGCGGAGATGGGCGGGGCTGCAGCCCTATCAGCGCACCCCCTGAGTACGCCATTGTTTCAGACTTGAAATATTCAACGCATTAATTTTTCTTCTCAAGAAGAAATACATTATACAGGCACTCCTTACATTGCAATCCCCGATAAATGAGCTTACTTATACATACATTTTTCTGAAGCATATTATGATGCTGAGTACTAATAAAAGGAAGCACCTTTTATCCTGGCTAACCTAAAAGTGAAATTTAACTCCTGTTATCTGGGAAAAGCAGCCGTTTCTTTGTCCCTCTAGCTGAGCAAACTTGATAGTTGTTTTACGACAATGGCTGTGTGACTTATGGGATTTAGTCGTAAATAACCCAGAAAGTTAATGACACTTACTACAAAGTGGGGAGAAGGAGGACGTAAATTTTTTTATAAAACACTAGTGGCTATGCCCTGCATCGCGCGGGTTAAAATGCAACATGCGAAATCCAAGAAGGTATGGTTTGTTACAACGTGGTCAGTTAAATCGGCGTGAAGGACAATGTGAAATCAAACTTAAATGTGTCATATATCTGGGGTGATTTTCTAAAAAATTGTGTTTCAACTTTTGAAGAAATAAAAACAGAAATATTCAAGGGTAAATAGGGGAGAGTGGTAATGAATGGGCCACTTTTTGGTTTTGAATTTTTGTACTTTTTTCTAACACTTTGTTTTAACTCTAAATTGGTGTTTTAGTTACTTTACTTATCTGGCTATCTAAAAAAGTCATAAAAGTTGGATTAGTACCTGTCTATAATGAATTATAATAGAAAATAAAAATTTTGAAATTTGGCCCATTCAACCCCACCTATGGGGTTGAATGGGCCATCGAAGGTAATGAATGGGCCACTAAATGAATTCAATGAAAACATGTGGATTTAATCTTTTATTTGCTGAATATGACAAAATAAATGTGGCACTTGACATGATGATACAAAATCATACTGATTTAAAATTATATAAACGTCAAAACTGATGCAATTAAAATAAAACTGATGCATACCAAATGTAGCAGAAAAATGACTAAATAGTGAGATTGTAAGAAAGAAATAACATCAAATATATATAAAAAAATAACAGATAATACACACTATGATTTAACAAAATTTATATATTTCAAAAATAATATTAAAAATCACTTTCAAAAACTTCATCTTCATTTTCAAACTTGTCAAAATTATTTTTATTTTTTTTTTTTTTAATTTTCTAGACATCGGGAATAAGAAATATCTAACTTAAGTTACCAAAAAAGAAAATGAAATTGTACTGTGAGGAATATAACATGAAGGAGAGAGGGTGGCTTTTTCAGACTACGCACTGCGACCAGAGGTCTATTGTACTATAGGAATATAATTATAGATATGCAAATTATATTTAGAAGTTACTACAAACCTATTTTGACGACAGTAATCTTTATCTATGACAGTCAGTTGTGTTTCATATTAATGCGAAAATCCAAAGAAAAGGAAGAAAAACAATACTTAGGTGGCCCATTCATTACCATGACATAGTGGCCCATTCAGCCCCACCTTACTTTTTGAATACATTTAGGTTTTTTGAGTATATAGAATTTAGATAACATCAAAATACATCTTAAGATTAGTTTATAGATATGGAAAGACTAGCTTATACATATGTACGCAGTGAAATACTTGGTACATTTTAGCTAGGAAATGTTTTACTAAAAAGGGAAAAACTTACTTTTCAGTCAGATTCTTGACCATGCCACTCTAGTTTGAAAATGGCTCAGAGCAAACGAATGAAAATTGGATGAGTTTAGTAGAACAAATAGCTACATCTATTGGTGGCATCAAAAAAAATTCATGCAAATACTTTTTCATATTTTGTTAGTGGCCCATTCATCACCATGGCCCATTCATTACCACTTTCCCCTACTCACGAAAGAAACATTTCTTAACTATTTGAATTGAGAGAAGCCTCAGAAAACCACGCGAAGCAGACACAATATCAAACGCAAAACTAGCTATCGAGGGGAAGTTGAGATGAAGCACTAAATAAGGATTTGAATGGAGGAAAGCCTTTAAAAAATTAGAGATTTTATGTGGAAGTTTCAACTAGAATTGAATAAAAAAAGAACTACCTGTCAGATTTTTTTCTAACTAACCTCTTGATATGCCCAGTGAGGACACAAACAAACTGAATTTTTTAGAGGAATCCGACGGGTAGTTTTTGAGTAGGTATATACACATACGTACATACATACATACATACATACATACATACATACATACATACATACATACATACATACATACATACATACATACATACATTTTTATTAAGGCTCGACCGATGGCATTTTTTGGCCGATGGGCCGATGCCGATTGTTCAAAGTTGGCCGATAGCCGATGACCGATTATTTTCCTCTTGCATCGGCCGATGACCGATGCTGATGGCCGATTGCAAAAAAAAAAAAAAAAGGATTAGAAAAATAATTGTTTATAAGAGATTTGAAGGGTCATAAATTCATTTCATTCTACTTTTATTTCTACGAATACAGGACAGTTGTAATCATTAAGATAAAATCATTCAGATTTTGGCCTAAATTGCTATTTTACTACCGCTCGATTTAGTGTTCACTAGATTTACCTGCACATACTTGTTTTACATCCATAAAAACTTAAATTTAAATGTATTACTTTGATTTAAAAATATAAGAAAAATTGAAAAAAAAAAAAAGAAAACTACACATTTATGTATTGTTAGCAAAAATACCCGGCTTTGCCTGGTCAGTAATAATATTGAGAAACAATTTCTACTCACCTTTGGGTTTTTTCCCTGAACTGAAAGAACTCAAAACACACCGCTTTGACGATTTTTAAAATGTCGCCAAATTTGCGGTAACTGTTTTGTTATAGATAATTTTGCTCCCCACCCTAGTTTATGAAAATACATTAAATATTACGTCATTAATTTTTGTCACAGAGAAATAGTCATCAAATGCTGAGATACTATTGCTGACCATAAAATGACGCTAAAAGTTTTTGTCCTAAATGATTTCGAAATTAATGGGAACATTTGACGATTATTTGTGCAAAAACGCAAATTAGTGGTAATTTTAGTCTTGTTTAAAGGTTTTATTAATTTAGTATGCGGATAACTTTACGTTTTGACATAATTTTAAAAAGGTTTTTAATGGATACATATGGAATCGGCCAACAAATGAAAAAAAAAACTGAACCTTTCAAATGTGGGAGTATTGTGTTGGTGATTAAGATTTTGCCGCAATCGATAAATATCAGACATTAATCGTTTTATTTTGGTTACGTCTTGTAAGAAGTAAAGTATTATTACGTAGTCTTTGGCACAAAAACTGGTGTCAGTTGAAAAAATCGCCGAGAATCTGAGTTATTAAAATCTTCTTTCAACAAATTTGGCAAAATTCCTGTTCAGTTGGATACTAAGTAGCTGCTTGTTCGCTGTACTGTTCGTTGATGATTAGTAAAGATTAAAATACGAAATATAATATATTTAATACATAAGTAGTAAAATAATGTATTAAACGTATATTTAAAATATTAGTAGAGCTTTAATACATTTTCACTAATGGTAAAATGCAAGAAGCTCTACTTATAAAACCTTATTAGTTGTCAATACAATGATAATGAGGTTGCCAATTTGGCGAAAACACTTGATAAAACGTAGAGTGCACCATTGAAGTTTTTAGGTGCAGACATTTTTAGGCAGGTTTTTGCCTCTTTTTTTTGGGGGGGGGGGGGCGGGGGGATGTTCCGTAGCATTTGAAGAGGGCATGGCATTGCCTTTGGGGGGAGGGGTGATGTGGGCAAGTTCATGCATACACATAAATACTTGTTAGTTCCACGTTTCATGGTCAAGAAATATCAGGAAAAGTCAATGGGAAAAGTTTTTTTTTTTGCTTTGAACACAAGGTTGCCCCCGTCCCCAAGAACAATGTCGGAGCACTAATTCAAATAGCACGGAGACCAAAATAAAAATGACCCTCCCGGATGGGCACTCCTGCTTAAACGAATATGACTTAAAGGGAACATTGCAAAAGCTTCAATATTCAATTCAAGACTTGATAATTTAGTATTGAGTAACACAATATTCGATTTCAGAAAAGAAAAATGAAAACAATGATCTTATAACATAACAGAGAAACCAGAGGTGGGCCTATCCTCGAAATTTTACAGCATGGATCCTTTCTTCTCTTAAAATAAATGTGTTTGCTAAATTCATCTGGCTAACATCTTTTAAAAAATTAAAAAGGAAAAAAGGTTTCCATTCACATACACACACACACAGAGAAAAAAAAGAGAAACAAACAAAGAAAAAAGAAAAGAAATGCGCAAAAATTAATTCCGCCATTCAGAGGTTTTACTGTAATTCTAAAAGCTCTCATCAAAGAAACCGCTCGAAAAGTGTCTGCTGTGTAGTGAAAATTTCGGTATCTGCCCGATTTGGAAAATTCCAAAACCCAGAACTGTATTGGTTCCATTGTCGCTCGATTTCAAACCACATGGTGAACGTATTTTTAATTGTGAATTAAAAAATAGAGAAGATAGAATTTCCTCTTAAGAAAACCTTTTTTTGTTTAAACATCGGCCAGGCATCGGCATTTAGATGTTTTCGAGGCCGATGGGCCGATGTTTTTCCCAAGTTAGCATCGGCGGCCGATGCCAATGGCAAAAATTTCAATCATCGGCGCCGATGCATCGGTCGAGCCTTAATTTTTATATACATAAAGATTATCTTTGGAAAAAATCAAATTTTAAACCCTTTTTTTACATCTTGATTGTAAATACACACCACATTTGCTAGCTCAATATATGAGGTGGTTTATAAGTATTGAGCGCATTTTATGCCTGAATAAAGAAGGACAATAGGGGTACAAGGGAAGAGGGGCATATGTGAAGAATTTTATTCATTTCTTTACTTTGAAGTACACTGTTATCAATTTCGCGGCGCAAAAATGTTCCCACGATTGAATATTCTTTTCTTTG
Source organism: Uloborus plumipes (assembly GCA_038373865.1). NCBI lineage: Eukaryota > Metazoa > Arthropoda > Arachnida > Araneae > Uloboridae > Uloborus > Uloborus plumipes. Next base: position 7,442 of record JAXGGA010016100.1, on the reverse strand, counting down.
TGTGATGGAGTTTTTTGAGAATTTGAATTGCACTCATTGAAGATTTGGAATTTTCTCACGGCACCCCATTTTATCTCAACATTATATATGTATATACACTAGGTGGCCAAAAGTATCCGGACACTTTCAAAAATTCACATTTTTACATATAGCTTGATAAATAAGTGATCAATTGTTCTTTAACTTTAGTCATACAAAATATAGGCTTCACCGAACATTTCCAAGTTGAAATTAAATTACCCTTGCATTTGGGGGACGATAAGAAGGGGGGTCGAAAGAATAACCGCTTTTTGACCATAACTCTTTGAAAATAGCTCGGAATAAGCTATGCATCTCAGTAATTAATTAGCATACTATGTATAATTACTATACAAATTCAAATGAACGTACCACTCTTACGTCCGAAGATATGAAACATTTTTTAAAAAACGGCAATTTTATTTGAAGGGTTTTTGCTCATAACAAGCAGAGTTTTTAATCAAACCTTATCAAAACTTCAGGAAAGATGACAAAATACAAGAGAAAGAACATACTAAAACGGTTTTTAAAAATATTAAAAATCCGATGAGATATGAACGTTAAAAGGAAAAAAAAATTCACGGCGCATGCGCGAACGACAGAAATTTATAACTACAAAAATCTTGTAGCCTGGTATATACTGCATCTTATAAAAAAAGTTCCAGTTGAATATCATGAAAATTGAAAAAGATATCAGCGGTCTAGTGAGCAGTATTTCATTCATTCGCAGACAATACATACATAGTGAGGGTATGTCCACAAAGAGCTATTTTTAAAATAAAGGTTATTTCGTCATCGTTCAAAACCAACGTTTCAGGGGGTGTCCGGATACTTTTGGCCACCTACTTATAAGGTCTTTTTGGCCGAATGGGCGAAATGTGACTTCTATGCCAAATATAGATTTTTAAACAGTATACAATTTAACATTGAAAAATATGCTCGATTGTCCCCACACTATTTGTGAACAACCCTTCTCCATTTATGAATTGTCTGCAAATGAATGAATTACAGCTCACTAGATCGCTGATATATTTTTCAATTTTTACGATATTCAACTGGAACTTTTTTTATAAGATGCAGTATACACCAGGCTACAATATTTTTGTAGTTATAAATTTCTGTCTTTCGCGCATGCGCCGTGAAAAATTATTTCCTTTTAACGTTCATATCTCATCGGATTTTTAATATTTTTAAAAACCGTTTTAGTATGTTCTTTCTCTTGTATTTTGTCATCTTTCCTGAAGTTTTGAAAAGGTTTGATCAAAAACTCTGCGTGTTATGAGCAAAAACCCTTCAAATAAAATTGCCGTTTTTTAAAAAATGTTTCATATCTTCGGAAGTAAGAGTGGTACGTTCATTTGAATTTGTATAGTAATTATACATAGTATGCTAATTAATTACTGAAATGCATAGCTTATTCCGAGCTATTTTCAAAGAGTTATGGTCAAAAAGCGGTTTTTCTTTCGACCCCCCTTCTTATCGTCCCCCAAATGCAAGGGTAATTTAATTTCAACTTGGAAATGTTCGGTGAAGAATATATTTTGTATGACTAAAGTTAAAGAACAATTGATCACTTATTTCTCGAGTTATATCTAAAAATGTAAATTTTTGAAAGTGTCCGGATACTTTTGGCCACCTAGTGTATGTGTGTATATCTTGGCACGTCGTAGTACCCCAAGGTTCTACAACACCAGCTTTGAGAACCTCTACTACATTAACATACGGGTTATTCCATGTCAAGTGTACGAGGTGTCCCCACTCGACCCCCTCCGATTTTGATGAAATTTTTTTTTGGATGTACATATAAGACTTACATGAAGCCATACCAAATTATAACTCCATAAACCCTATGGTTCAACCGATATAAATTATTTTGTAAAGGCCTCTTTTTCGTGTCGTGAAAATAATGACCAAATCGTCAAGTTTGTGCTTTTATTGCTCGCGACCTAAGACGATTATTAGGCTCAAATTCGGTGAATCGGATCATTGTTTAGGGCAGAATAGTCTACTTGTGTAACAAAAGCTCAATGCACTGTAGATTTTTTACAATTTGCTGCCAAAGTTGGTAAAAAAATCGAAATTTGTCAAATTTTGACAATACGTTATCAGCTTGTGTCTGCTGAGAGAATGACTTTCTGAAGCTACTTCTTTCTTCGTTTGTAGATTGTTAGTATGTCCAAAAAGTGTGCAAGTGGCATCTTGATAGCTCAAAAACTTGCTGAATTATTCGAGTTGAAATTCCAGTCAAAATTTTTTTTCTCAATTTCAAAGGGCAATATCTCAAAAGGGTCATCTTGAATTTCAATTTTCTTTACATCATTGGAAAGAACACACTTTTTAAAACTAAAATACGTTATTTTTATTTTTGAGACAAACTAGTTTCAAGGGGATATTGCAGATCAAAAATGTGTACGTCAATCCACGTGAAATCAAAGAAAAAAAGACATAGACCTTAAAAGTTCATGTCAATTTGTTCTATTAAAATTTACAGGAGCATATTCTGGTTAAAAAAACCTTTTTTAGATAGTTTTGAACTTTAGTTTTTGTGTGCGCATCCGTAAAAACTCAAGAAATGGCAAAAAATAAAGTTTCGTTTTTAACAAAAAGAATTATTTTTTAATCGCTGCAATAAGAGCTTGAGTCTTTTCTAGGAGTTATCTTAAAGCTCTTGGAACAGAATTTTCGATGATATGTCACTTGGCAAAGTTGTAGGTCATTAATATTTCAAGGTCATAAAAAGCATTTTTCCATTTTTCCTCATTTTTCCTTTTGGGCAAATTGCAATCATAGGCTGCATATCTAGACACATCCTCGGCAGTATGAGAAATGGATTTTCAATTACTACTTATCATATATTCAATTACTATTGTTATCTTTTACATGGCGGAAATAATTGCAATATTCAACTCCATCGAAAACTTTCGTTATTGCTTTTTAGAATAATGTCTTTGCAGTTCCATTATACATATTTTTTATCACATACACACCATATTAATTGTTTTATTTATTTATTTATCTTATTTATTATTTTCATTTTTAATTTTTTGAAAAAGAAAACAACGCTTTTTATGACCTTAAAATATTAATGACACCTTGCAAAGTGACATACCATCCGAAATTATGTTTCAAGAGCTTTAAGATAACTCCTAGAAAAGACTCAAGCTCTTATAGCAGCGATTAAAAACTAATTCTTTTTGTTAAAAACGAAACTTTATTTTTTGCCATTTCTTGAGTTTTTAAGGATGCGCACACAAAAACTAAAGTTCAAAAATATCTAAAAAAGGTTTTTTTCATCAGAACATAAGTACAATAGCTCCTGTAAATTTTAATAGAAGAAATTATGAACTTTTAGGTCTATGTCTTTTTTTCTTTGATTTCACGTGGAACGACGTACACATTTTTGATCTGCAATATCCCCTTGAAACTTGTTTGTCTCAAAAATAATTATAACATTTTTTAGTTAAGAAAAGTATGTTCTTTCCAATGATGTAAAGAAAATTGAAATTCAAGATGACCCTTTTGAGATGTTGCCCTTTGAAATTGAGAAAACATTTTTTGACTGGAATTTCAACTGGAATAATTCAGCAAGTTTTTGAGCTATCAAGATGCCACTTGAACACCTTTTGGACATACTAACAATCTAAAAACGAGGAAAGAATTACCTCCAGAAAGTCTTTCTCTCAGCAGACACAAGCTGACAACGTATAGTCAAAATTTGCCAAAATACGATTTTTTACCAAATTTGGCAGAAAATTGTAAAAAACCTACAGTGCATTGAGCTTTTGTTACTTAAGTAGGTTATTATACCCTAATCAGCGATCCGAATCACCAAATTTGAGTCTGATAACACTGTTCGACAAAAAAAAAACCCTTGAAAATGCTTCTGGTATTTTGAAGGCTGATTCTTATGTAAAATGACCCCCTGAATCCGAATATGACCCCCGTTTTCCCCCATCACGTCCCAATTTTTTTTAAAACGCCCCCCTTTTTTTTTCATTTTTCCTTAGTTTCAGGGCTATTATTGTTTTTTTGGAGGGGAAAGGAGCCTTATATTCACCAATAAATTTTTTTGGATGTCAAGAGAGACTCAAAGTTTAAAATCATGAGCACCGAGAAAAAATCGGGGAACTTGGGGGGGGCGTGGCCCCCCAAAATATTTGAAAAATCACCAAAAACGATCTTTTTATTCTAGTTTCTTTAAAAAGACCTTTAAAACATTTTTTTCGGTGCAGAACCAGAGTATAGGATCCGCTCCTATGGCTCCTGGGTCAGAAAAAATTTTCACGCTGTAAAATTTAAAAAAAAAAATAAAATAATGCTTTAAAAATCGCACTTTGCACTCGAGTTTTAAAGCAGGTCTTCAGCCAAAAAAAAAACAAAATTGTGGCTGATTCTTATGTCAAATGACCCCCTATTTCCAAATATGACCTCAGTTTCCCCCCTCCACCCCCTCTTTCCAGAGAGTCCCCCCCCCCAATTCAGAGTCATTTTACTAATTCGGAGGGGAAAAGTACATTACGTAACCCGTTAACATAATTCTAAAATGCAACAGAGGTTCAAAGTTCAAAATCATGTACATGTGTACCAAAAATATAATCGCCTTAGGTCACGAGCAATAAAAGCACAAACTTGACGATTTGGTCATGTTGTTCACGACACGAAAAAGAGGCCTTAACAAAATAATTTATCTAGGGTGAACCATAGGGCTTATGAAGCTATAATTTGGTATGGTTTCATGCAAGTCTTTTATGTATATCCAAAATTGGGGGGGGGGGGGTCGAGTGGGGATTTTCTCGAAATTTGAGACACTTGACATGGAATGACCCATAGTACTTATGTTATCTTGACCATTTGGTATATATATATATATTTTTTTTTTTATTGTTCCAACGAAATCCCACGTACATTCAGTAGTTGTTCGTAGGTGCGCTCCTTTTTTATCGTTCAACGTAATGTGCATTATTAATCGTGAATTACTGTCTTTTTTTCTGATTTCATTGTGTGAGTGATCGATCAGTTACTTTCAAAATTTGTCGAATCATATGCCTAAAGTTGTGAAAAAATGTGAAAGGCTTTCATTAACTCTGGGTGTATTAATGGAGAAAATTGCTTCTTTTCCGGACTGCGTCGTCAGTAGTCAATGAAAACAGACTGTCTACCGAATATTCATGGGCACTAACTTAAATTCATAATTATTGCCCCAATTCCACGCTCTTTTTTTCAAATAAATTCTACACACATTGAAGGAGAAAAATAAAAAAGAAACACTAAAGTGCAAAAGCTTAGAACTGCAATAAGCAATAACTGTCTGTAACCAATTCACACGTGCTTGAAATCGTTTCTTCGATTTCTCCCAGATATAACGACAAAGAAATTAATGAAACTTTTTGGTGCTGAAATCGGAATGGTTTGGCGCATGGAGGGGGATGGGATCGTTGCAAGCCGGTTAGAAACGGGGAAGGGGACATAAACGGCAGTTCCCTCCGAGGAACCCTAAAATGTTTAATCAATAATGAAATACGGCGGTGGAAGGCTTTCATTGAAGAAGCACAGCTAAGGTGGGCTGCCAGCTACGCTCAGGCGCCACTCGCATACAATTTGAATTAAAATTTATTCGTCTAATCACAAACTGGAACTCTTGAGATTTAATTTCTGCTAGCAATTTTTCTGCCCTGTAGAGTGGGACGATTTATTTTTCTTCATTTTAAGAGTGCATAATTAAAAAGGCGCTATTCGATATGGCATGTGAGGTCTCAAAATCGTGCGTGTGATATTTTATTTAATTCCGTTAAGTATAATAGCCTACAGTTTGGTTTGGATTTTGAGTTTGCTCTTCAATAAGTTCTAGTTAGGACTGCAGAATCAATCGTCACTTTTACTACATGTGAAAGACGCCTCCTGATTGAAATTTACATTACATTAGCTCTGCTATGACACCTGCAATTTCCAACTGTGAAAATGTGTGCCAAGGGGTGACGGAAAAACGAGCTCAAGTTATGTCTACCCTTCTACTATAGTTTTATGCATCATTTAAAATGGAAAAATCTTCTGAAATCGCACTTTAAAACAAAGAAAATACAAGAGTTTTGTGGTGAGAACAATTCGATTGGGTGGTTATTAATGAGTGGACTTTCCCCTAAGCACCAGAAGAAAAAAAAACTCTTAGTTAAAAAAAAAAAAAATCCATCGACAGAAAAGTAGTAAGCTTCAATTACCGCTCTTTTACTGGTAAAGTTCTTTCAAGAAAATACATAAAATACACAAAAACAAAAAAAAAACACAGACACACAGACACAGAGCCTTAGCCTCACACAGAAAGCCCCCAAAATTTTAGTCTCTACTTCATCAAATCCAGCACATGGAGCACTAACAGTGATGATGAACTTAGGGTTCGTTTGAATCAGAATTTCGAATACTTACACAGATCAGCCTACTACTACAATACAAAAAATAAAAGAAAAGAACTAGATTTCGTTAAAAATTCGAGAGAAAATTGATAGATACAGAACACAAGACTGGGAGGGAGCAGTTATTGTCATAGCAGATATTTTACACTACACCTTCGTAAATCTTTTATAAAAGAAGGCTTCGTTAGAAATGCAATATGGTATTAAAAGCTTTCCTGGAAAAGAGTCTTACAAAAACAAGTTTCGTTCTTTGAGGTGTCGAAATAAATGAATACAGAGAGGATCGTTGAAAAGCACATTTCAAGTCATAATGGAACTTACACCAGAACTGAAGTTTTTGGGTTCGTATTACATCAACTTTGGTTAAATACATGGATAAAATGCTTTTTTATACAAGAAATCATTGTAGAATATAATTGAAGAAAATCATGACGGATGGACGATACATAACTTTAAGGGAAAATGCAAGAGGGGAAACATTTTATGCGTTTCAATTTAAAAAAACTAGAACCAACGAATAAAGATAGAAGCAATAAAACTTTTCAATAAAAAAAATCATGGCTTTCTTTCGGTCATATCATCAAAAATTACCACCCAATTCATACGTTATCATTTTCGCGACAAGCGACTGGAGTTACGTCTTTTCTTTCTAGTTAACAAGCCCTGTATGCTTTATAATCAGAGTTCACTACATGACGAACGTCATAAAAGTGCAACTAAATCCTTTTTTAACACTTTGCGAAGATAGAACGATTGTGTCAGCAATGAAATTACTTAGGGGTGGAATTATTTCCCTTTAAATTTTGCTTTCGAAACGGGAGGGAACATTTTTATGCCTCTTTTCAGAGCTTCAGGCGATGCGGAAGGTAGGGAAAACTCATTCAACATTTATATTTTAGGAGCGAAAGAGTTTGCTATTTATTTTTTTGCCCCATGTATGTCTGCTGGTGAAAACTTTTATTTTATGTTCCACGATAAATAATCTACATTCAAGCGTGTAATTTCGCGATCGATAAC
>JAXGGA010016099.1:0-27456 GCA_038373865.1 Uloborus plumipes | reverse complement strand
ATTTTAAATACATTTCTATTTAGTTTCATCTTTACATCACTTACATTAAAAAACGAAAACCATTAGAACTTTATTTTGCGAGCTTTTTTGGCTGCAAAAGCTTTTACTATATCATCAAATGATAACTTAGACAATAATGATAATAATAATAAAAACAAAAATAAATACAAGCTGAGTAACCTTAAATATTTTAAAAAATAGATAACTAAATACCAAATGAGTAATTGTTTTCCTTTTCATGTTGACTATTATATTTAATACGTTTGAAAACTATTTGAAATGAAAGAAATATTAAAAGCCTTAAATACTTAGCAAATGAAAAATATTTTCATGAATTTCACTTTAGAAAAAATCTCAAGTAAAAAATGTAAATTTAAATTTAAACTATCCAATATTTAGCATTAAAAGAAGTGTACAGTGAAATTTTAAGAAACTTAGAAATCCTAAACTTTACTGTGTAAGAAAAGGAACGAGAGCATTAAACAAGAAGTTCTGTCAAGAACTAAACGAGCCTACTTTCCCGTACATCGACATCGGCATTCTCGCATCTGATCATTATTCTCTTGATTATCTGAGATTTAAAATTATGTCAAACATACCTTTTTAGCACTTAAAGCTGATTTCTAAAAGCAAAATATACCCCTCTCATCAGATGAAATAGACACATAAAAAGTAAATAAATGAATAAATAAAGTTTTGTCGCACCTTTTAAATAATGTAACTGTTACAGTTCTTCCTAGAAAAAATCCTCAATCGTTTAAAAAAAATAATAATAAATAAATAAAAGTACAAAGAGCATCAAAACACATTTTATCAATCAAAGAAAAAAGAAAAGAAAAACTCGTCCGTTAATAAAATGTCTCGAATTTCACTTTTAATCCGTTGCCAGTTGTTAAATATAAATAAAGAATAAAATGCCCTCGTGAATGAAAAATTTTTGTTACCAAAAAAAAATCGTCTGCCAAAAAAAAAAAAAAAGAATAGCAATAATAAATAAAATAAAACAAATGAATAAATAAACAAAAAATCGTCTGCACAGTCAGTCTTTTTTTTTCTGAGCCTGCATTTTCGCCATGTTTGCGGAGTCGGAGTCGGAATCAGAGTCATCACAGAAGAAGATTATTCAGAAAAGTACTTTACAAACATTATTTATCAAGACCATTTTCTTACAAAGTTAGTTTGAAGGAAATCCGACTTTAACCCATTAATGCCTGACATTTTTTTTTTCAACGATACTTTGTATACTGGTTACAAATAGTGTTTAATGGATAGGAAAAATAGTTAAAAAATTATCATGTAAAAATTAAATTTTTTATTTAAGAAAGAAAAATCGTCCCTAAAAAGGGACGCTAGGCACCAGAGGGTACATACTTTTTTACCAAATTTTTTTTTATGCCTACGATGTAATGTTGAAAATGACAATTTATAAGAAGAAATAAAAGCAGCAATTAACATAAACTGAGAAGTAGATTCAGAGAACAAGGAAATATTGGTGTTGTTGAGTATGAAAGTCAGCAAAGCATTTGTTCTACAAACCTACGTATTGCATTTGCTGCATTCCGATAAGCTCTTTTACTTCAATGGGCGCATCTTACCTGAGTCTTATTTAAAGCAATATAACAACTAGCCTCATAATACCTAACTCAATCCGGTACTCTTGAGCTCAATGCGTACAGCAGCTTCTAAAATAAAAATGAAGAGTGGCTACCACCATTTTTTAGAGTGAATCAAAAACCGGTAGTTCCCGATATTTGATGCATGGGATCTTTTTCCTTATGCAACGATTGTACTGAGCAACCATATATATTTGGTTCATCAATTTCAATAACTTTCTTTTCGCTGTTGGACAATCGCTTAGCCTTTACAATAGGATGAACTCCATGAAGATTCGATGCAATAGTTATGACATTGCTATTATTCCACCGAACCAACGTAATATTATTTTACCTGTCATCGACATTTATTCAAAACTTCCTCTCTTTTCTTTTTTGAACAACGTAACTTTAGTTCATGAGCATTTTTTAATCCGATTCTTGCACAAAACCTTTCTGAGACAAATAGTCACGTAGGAACGCAAGAGAAGTAAATAAATTGTCACAGTAGAGATCAAAATTGGCATTCTCAGGGAATTCTGAAATTAAATCTGCAATCCCCCCCCCCTTTTCCAAACAACAGACACATATGCAATCCTTGAATTCTTCATCAAGGTGAAATGCTAAGCTTCTGAAACAGCTTAGGGCTTCTTCCCCAACAGTCAGACTAAACAATAATAGACACCTAAATACGTAATGGAAAAGTAATTAAATACAACGAATAATTAGTGTTTTAAAGGACTACATTTTTGAAATAGCTTTCTTTCAAAATTTACCTTGAGTATTATTTGTAATTAAAAAAAAAAAAAGAAAATATTTAAGAACGTTGTATAATTAAGTTTACATATTAATTAATTTAATTTAATTAGATTTTTAAAATAAAATGAGTTTTAAAAATGACAATTATTATCTGTTTTTCAGTTTAAAAACATTTACTAACTTCTTTTGATATAAATTCTAGATTCTAAGAAAGAAACCAGCAACGGTTAAACAATGCAGCCTTTGGTGCCTAGAGTCCCTTTTTAGGGACGTTCTTAAATTGCTATAAAATCCTAAAAAAAATTAAAATTTACAAAATTGCAAAAAAAGGTAAACTAAAACATCGATCAAAGTAGCACATATATCAAACACAGATAGATTTACTTGTTAATGACTTTAAAAACTTAGCTTTTTGTTCTTGAGATTGTGAACGATGTAATTTTTGATAAAGATCATAATCAAATGGCTACAGATCACACTTTACAGCGGTTATGTGCTGAAATCTGTTAATAGAGAATTGAAGCAATACCAAAGTAATAATTGAACACAGTTATTTGGTTGAAATGTTCATTTTTGGAAAATTCAGACTCACTTTTTGGAGCGTCCCTAAAAAGGGACGCTAGGCATTAATGGGTTAAGTTCAGGATCAACATTCAACTTAAATTCCCCGTAGGCGCTAATGTTAAAATTTTTTTTTCTGAACGGGTCAATATTGAACGAAAAATGGTTCAAATCAAAAAGCGAAGTATGAGAATGGGCCTCTCCGAGATCTTTCAAACAAAAAAAAATTTATTCCATTCGGATTGTTCACTCAAAAGTTATTAGGTGGGGAAAGGTTGTTTAACTGGTTCAATGTTGAATGAAAAAATGTTCAAATTGAAAATTTAAATACGGTAATGAAGTATCCTTGCTGAGTTCCTTGGAACAAAAAAAAAAAGTTTATTTAAATCGGACTGTTCACTCAAAAGTTATTAGGGGTGACAGCTTGCTTGAGCGGTTCAATGTTGAACGAAAAACTGTTCAAATTGGAAATGTAAATACGGGAATGAAGTATCCTTGATAAGATCTTTCGAACAAAAAAAAGTTTGTTCAAATCGGACTGTTCACTCAAAAGGGTCAAGTTGTTTGAACGGTTCAAAGTTGAACCAAAAATTGTTCAAATCGAAAAATCAAATATGGGAATGAGCTGTACTCGCCGAGATCTTTCCAACAAAACAAAGTTTGTCAAAATCGGAATGTTCATTCAAAAGTTATTAGGGGGGGGGGGACAGACAGACAGACAGACCGACCGACCGACCGACCGACCGACCGACCGACGACACACACACATAAATTCCCCATCTCAATACCCTACTTTCAAATTTTTAATTTTTCGATATTCATTTTACCTTTTTATTTCTTTTTGGCTTTTTTTTCGGACTTGGCGATATTTTTTTAACTTGGCGATATTTTTTTAACTTGGCGATATTTTTTTAACTTGGCGATATTTTTTTAACTTGGCGATATTTTTTTGACTTGGCGATATTTTTTAGATGCATTAAGCCACTTTTAATACTTTTTTCGTCTTTCTTTTATTTTTAACGGGAAAGTAGGCTAAAAAAAGATATCATTGACTAAATGCTTATTAATTAGCATTTGTTTATTAAATGCTTTATGAAATATCACATAGTATGGCTGAAAAATATTTTGTACAATTTATTCGTTTAAAACAAGAATTTATTTATTTGAAAATTGGTACTTTTTATTAACGCGATAATTTTCAGGAACAAAAAATTTCCCCTCTTTTACAAAATTCTTACATGGCGATTGAATTTCTTTAACTCTCCCACTCTTTACGCCAACCCCGTATTGCAGTGATTGACCAAAAGTAGCCAAATTTTAATTCTTACATTAACTAAGTAAAATGGTTTGTTTAATGATGTTTATTCGGAAACCCAATTAAGTGATTTACTTTAAAACAGGTCATTTTTATTATTCAAATTGTTTATAAATATATATTTAAAATATTTTTTTAATAAAAAATGCGAGCATCCATGTAGACTTTGATGCTTAGCAGTTGCTGAATAATCTTACCTGGTTAAAGAATGAACCCCTCCCTAGTTTCTGAAAACGGGACACAGTTGATAAAACTTAGAAGGTGAAAAATTTGCATTTAACATTTTCCACAAGAGTTTTTTTTTTTTTTTTTTTATCGGCTGTAATAGTGCCCTCCTCCATTCGGCGCCCCCCAAGTGGCTGCTTGTATTGCTTGCCACTAGGACTGTCCTGAGGGTGCCAAAATTAGATTGATAGTAGATTTAAAATTTTTCATATGAGTTCAATTTCTAAAAAAACCATAGAGCATTTTCTAAAACGAGAGAGAGAGAGAGAGAACTTTGAACTGAATCTCCATTGTGAGAGATTTTTCTCAAAGAATGAGAGAAATTAATCGACAATGTTCAAAAAATCTGTATTACATCATGTAAATTAGATAAACAATATCTTACCAGTACTCCTAACGTGTTTTCCATTCAACTACTATGATAACAACGAAGAACATAGATGATTTTCTTTTTCCCGCACTTTAATCCTTTGCCTGTTTTGTGCACCAGATGATTTTTTAGACATATAATGAACTCTGTACTATATGAATGTCATAGGGAAATAAGGCAGTATTAGAAGAGAAGAAATAAAACCGTTGTGAGAGCTAAAGATGTCGTTTAGTGAATGATTCTACTGGAGACAGATAGATAGGGGTTGGGGGGACTTGGCTCCAATTCCTAAAACAGAGGCGACCGACAAGGGAACGCTGCAAGGATTTTCCCCAGTGGGGTGGACAATCTTTCGTCATTGTAAGCTAAAAGGAAGACACCATGTTGCCAGTTTTATTGCAGTTTAATCTTGGAAAAGAGACGCATTTTCCGCTTCTTTGTATCGGGGTGCTTTCAAAAGCTTCACTTCTCGGAGTGGGTGATTCAAGATGAAACTTTAACTGGTCACTCTCTAAAAGAAAATATATTCATGCCATTTACTGCACCCTCCTCACTTTCTCTCCGTCAATCTTTCCTACGTCTTTTAAACATTAAAAGACATTTCTTTAAATTCTTCCTGTGCCTGCATTGAGCCTTTTTTTTAGGGAGAGCTTTCTTTTAAAAATTAGTCTTTTTTTTTAAATAATGAAAAAAAAAAAATATGCAGTTACTTAGCCAGTTCAGCGCCCCTAAAATCTGGCGCCCGGGGCACGAGCCCCGTCAGCCCCCTCTAGTTACGTCATTGCTAACCCCCCCCCCCCCAACAAATGTTCTTTGCAAAAAACATCTAAAATTATAATCACTTTAAAAGTTTCTTTTTAGTTGAGAGGCATGGAAATTCTCTCTCTCCTTTGGTTTTTTTCCCGCATAGGGCAAAACTACAAAGTACTATTTTTTCCATTCTACACTTCCAACAGTAAAAATTTAAAATAGTTTCGTCTACACTTATAGGATAATTGCTGAACGCTCTGTAGGCGAAGTTTTCAAATCCTGTTAAAGAAGAAAAAATATTGCGCATTTCACCATATGCTGATTTAAATACAATAGAAAAAGAGAAAAGCTGAAAAAACTAAACCCGAAGCTCAGAAATATCCGTAAAAGAGACAAAATTAAAAATGAATGGACAAATCGATATTAAAGGATATATACATACGAAAAAAACGGAGAAAGAGATCAATTTCGTGCCATCTTTTGGGCTTTAGTTTTTTTCACGTGTTCTGTCCCAAACTTTATTTATTGGAAATCCCTTTCCTACTCCAGCCTAGCTCATACGACAGAATTAGCAAATTTATATACACTATTTAAAAAAAAAGAAAAAAAAAGAAGAAAATAGCAAAAAAAAAAAAAAAGCCGCCCAATGCCAAAACAATCTCAAACTTGCTTTTCCCAGTTCTGACCTTTCATCGAACTTAAAATTTTTATTACTTTAAAATAAAATTAATGATTACAAATGTTATCAGAATCTCTACATTTCATAACCAATACATTTCAGCAGGCCTGCCTTTGGCTGGGGGATCGGAGACGAAAGCAATGCTCCACCTGATTTTGGGAAATTAATAGATTTACAAGTGGGTGTGATTTTTGCTATTTTTTGGTATAATTGACGATGAGTATATACCCCTTGTCCTCCTTCTGGAAAAACGTAGGAAAAAATCGTATCTTTTTGTGAAATTTAAAAATTACTCAGTGCATGTTTACACTTAAAACAAATTTTCCAGTGGCATAAGTGATCTTCCCAAATACATCCTATGATGATTTCGAGTTGATTATATTTTAAACCGCGGAAATATAAATTGACACAAATAATAGCACTTTTAATTTAATCAGCTCAGTTAAAATCAATGCTATCCATCATTCTTATTGTAACCGGCAAGCGGCAAAAGACTACATTCTGCAAATATCGTTTAATATTTTAAAACCATCGGCATAGTATAACACAACTATAAATTACATCGATAAAAAGTTATATTTTTTTTTCTTTTAAAACAAATGTACATGCATGTTAGAGAAGGATATGCAATGCAATTAAATAACAAATTGAAAAGCAAAGCTCTATCATTTCTTTAAATGAAACACAATAAGTTCTTACCTCTGTAATGAAGAAAATTATTTTCAGCTGTAACTGCACTTTCGTCTTACTATACAAGTGCCCTAACTCATTAGACCGAACTTTAAATTGCGTCGAACCACTAGTTACTAGAATCGTCCAACTGTCCTACTACTTTTCGAATCCCATGGCCCACCAGACTCTTCTGTCGAGTGAACCTCAGCGCTTTTGAAAAGTTTCGTCTGAGGTCTTCCATACGGGGACCTAAGCATTTCCCCTCTTCCCATCCTACATTTCCTTTGAAAATTTCCGATAGACTAATTGTCACCACGGTCCTTACGCTGATGGGCTTTTTACGACTCAAGTAGCTGCAATCTGCTTTGTATCGTCCCTCGTTCGCAAAAAACGGGAAATTTGCACACTACCCCCACAGCAGGCAATGAATGACAGGAAATCATTAGGGGGCAATTCATCGAATCGCCATCGGGGAGATCGGAAAGTGTCTCTGAATGTCAATGAATGTTTGTTCAAAACACGCTACAAACGATTTTCGTGTGTGGTCTGATTAGGAAGAAAAATTAGATTTCTCCTTTTCCTCCTTTTCAGCAAAGAAACTTTGTCCAAAACAAAGTAAACAAGATGAGAGCAGAAAGATGGATCACGAGAAGACCACCTACCAGGAGGTTCCCGTGTTCTGCATTGGATAAAAATTCGCGCTATTTTTCAGATAATGGAAATAATTTAGATTTTATTATTATTATTATTTTTTTTTTTGGAAAAAAAAATATTTCTTTGGAAAATGTTACCTACTCTGTCGGAATCAATCAGATTTCTATCGGAAAATATTTTAATGTCGGAAATTTTTTTCCGACGATCTCGGAATTTTCCCCGACGGGGGGGCAAGACGCTTCCGACAGGGGGGCAATTGCCCCCCCTGTCCCCCACCTAGCGCCGCCACTGTAAGGACAAAACCAGAAAAAAAAAATGCGGCAACAACTACAACAATAAAACTTTGAACTTTAATTACTCGCAATTTCTGTTTTGTCACATAACCCCTTCATCTCCCAAGCCTTTCAATTACTAATAAACACAAAATGCATAGCACAAAAACTTAAATACAGTCCGATTTTCTTAAGTACGTGCCGTGTATTTACGCATGCGTCAGGCCTTCTCTGATCTTACCAAAATAGGGGTGATAGGTAAGATAATAATAAGAAGGGGGGGGGGGGGAATAGTAAGAAGCATTTTGAGTAGTATCAAACAACGTAGAACGATGCTAATTTCAAATACATAGTTTAGTTGAATGTGTCAAAAGGATTGCAAATGCAAGTTTTATATTGAAAACTTCGGAAAGCTCCCATCAACAACCCATAACCCCTTTTTTAAGTGGAATGGTGATAGGTGCGGTTTTCAAAGACGGACAGTAATACAATGGTAGAAAAAAAGACAAACTATTTTTGATGAGCACAGACATTCTTTTATAGAGAAAAATAGAAAATATAAACTGAAAACATACCCAGGTAGCACAAAAAACGTTTAAACGTTTTATAAACGTTTTTAATCCGTTGTTACAACGTTAATAACCATTTTACAACCTTTAAAAAACGAAGTATGCTACTTGGGTAGTTACTGAAAGGTTAAATGAACTATGTATAGAATATAGAAAATAATAAAATTAGGGTCATTCCACGTCAGTTCACCCGGTCATGTAACCCATGTCCTCGGATTTTGATAAAATTTGGTGTATTTAATATTTTTATGGTGGTAAGTAACCATATGAATTCTTTTGCCCATATGTGATCTGGTTTTTGTTTTACAGGCCGTCAAACTTTTCAAAAAATTGCATTTTCTGTCAACCGCTAAGCCTAATTTGCATGTATACGTATCTCAGTAAATTGTGAAGGGTGCAGAAATCTTTCAATATTTCCAAAAATTCTAAGATATGTTGCTGAAAGTATGAGGATTTAATAAAAAAATACTTGAAATTTATATAATATAATTTTGTTTGAATAAAATTTGAATAAACTACGCGACAAGCATTTTTTTTCTTGTGCAAAACATGAGTTTACTTAAGCGGCATTTCACGAAAAGGCGGAGGTCCTATTCAATAATGGAAGCATTCGAAATGAGCCTGAAGGTGTGTTCTATCATTGCAAAGAATAAAATTAGTGGTTTTTTTCGTTTTCTTGTTACTGTTGCACAATATACACATTTCAGTATCAAAATTTTTGAAAAAAAGTTCTAGTCATTTTCCTAACCTAAATTTCACTGAAAAGCAAACATACCTTTATTTTTAAGTGTATTTACAGCCCTATTATGCTACTTAAAAATCATCTTAATCCTTTATTAAGCAGAAAGAAAAGTGAGAAATAATTTATGACTCCCAAATTCAGTTGTTAAGTTTAGCAAAATATCAGATGTAGAAAAAAGATGCGCAAAACATGAATTTACTTTAGTAGCTTTTTATGAAGAGGCGGAGGTCATATTCAATAATAGAAGCATTCGAAATAAACCTAAAGGTGTGTTCTATCATTGCAAAGAATAAAATTAGTGGCTTTTTTTTGTTTTCTTGTTGCTATTGCACAATATACATATTTCAGTACCAACATTTTTGAAAAAAGTTCTAGTCATTTTCCTTACTTAATTTTCAATATTTTTTGCGTAAAAGAAGCATTGTGCTTGCTTTTGTAGCATAAAAACGTATTATATTTAGTTTTAATGAATTATAATTGTATTGAATGTTCGAAGAAGAGATAGGATAGCACTATTTTTAAAGTAAAAACAATAATTAAAAATGTGAGTTTCTGAATATTATCGGATTGTTTGTCTTTGAAGTGGTTGTATGATCCTGTTTTCAGCAAATTTAAGGAATATACTGTTTGATATTTTAACGCTCAACCTTCCTTGCATTTGCGCATGTATCAGGTCTCTTCTTATTTTATTAAAATATGGGTCATAGTGATAAGAGGGATAAAGAATGTGAGTGGTTTTCTATTTTGGTTTGTTTGTTTTTCATTGGATTCGCTTATCATGAAGGTTGGTTTGCGCTGATAAATAATAATAGGAGATAATTAAAAAGCTAGAGCCCCGGACAGACATAATTCAATAAAAATAAACTAGAAATTTCAGCATCCAGTTAAGAGCAAATACAGCTTTCGACACTTGCTATTGGAGTTTAAAAGAAAAAAAAATTGAAAATTTTCAAGTAAGTGACTATGCTGGACTTGAAGCAAGACTATCTTTTACCTAAGAAAGGACTATTATCTTTACTATAACCAAGAAATGGTAAGATGTTAGATGAAATAACTACGTCAAACGGTCCGTAACATAAGATTCTGGAAGATGTTACTATTCTCTTCAAAAGGAGATTGAATATGTACAAAATAAGTATTCTGAATATTTCATGACAACGTGACTTCAACAAGTACTGTCCGTCGTCGGAAATGCAAGGAAAGTCGAGCGTTAAAATATCAAACAGTATATTCCTTAAATTTGCTGAAAACAGGATCACACAAACACTTCAAAGACAAACAATCCGACAATGTTCGGAAACTCATATTTTTCATTGTTATTTTTTCTTCAAAGATTGTGCTATCCTATCTCTTCTTCGCACATTAAATAAAATTATAAATCATTAAAAATAAATATAATACGTTTTTATGCTACAAAAGCATGAGATATGCTTCTTTTACACAAAAATTATTGAAAATTAAGTTAGGAAATGACTAGAACTTTTTTCAAAAATGTTGGTCCTGAAATGAATATACTGTGCAATAGCAAAAAAAAAAAAAAAAAAACGTAAAAAGCCACTAATTCTGTTCTTTGCAATGATAGAACACACCTTTAGGTTTATTTTGAATGCTTCTAATATTGAATATGACCTCAGCCTCTTCATAAAAGGCTACTAAAGTAAATTCATGTTTTGCACATCTTTTTTCTGCATCTGATATTTTGCTGAACTTGACAACTGAATTTGGGAGTCATAAATTGTTTCTCACTTTCCTTTCTGCTTAATAAGGGATTAAGGTGATTTTTAAGTTGCATAATAGGGCTCTAAATACACTAAAAAATAAAGGTATGTTTGCTTTTCAGTGAAATTTAGGTTAGGAAAATGACTAGAACTTTTTTTCAAAAATTTTGATACTAAAATGTGTATATTGTGCAACAGCAACGAGAAAACGAAAAAAACCACTAATTTTATTCTTTGCAATGATAGAACACCCCTTCAGGCTCATTTCGAATGCTTCCATTATTGAATAGGACCTCCGCCTTTTCGTGAAATGCCACTTAAGTAAACTCATGTTTTGCACAAGAAAAAAAAATGCTTGTCGTAGTTTATTCAAATTTTATTCAAACAAAATTATATTATATAAATTTCAAGTATTTTTTTATTATATCATCATACTTTCAGCAACATATCTAAGAATTTTTGGAAATATTGAAAGATTTCTGCACCCGTCACAATTTACTGAAGAGATACGTATACATGCAGATTAGGCTTAGCGGTTGACAGAAAATGCAATTTTTTGAAAAGTTTGACTGCCTGTAAAACAAAAACCAGAACACATATGGGCAAAAGAATTCATATGGTTACTTACCACCATAAAAATATTAAATGCACCAAATTTTATCAAAATCCGAGGACATGGGTTACAAAATCGTATTTTCCTGGGAGATTTGACATGGATTGACCCATATACAGGGTGTCCACTCCAATCGTGGACCAATAGCTAATTTCTAAACCGTTAGAGATAAGCATATAGTTTATTTAGGAAAAAATCTCCAAATTACGAAAGGAATTTTGGGTCTATTCAATGTTTTTCAAAAAATCAAATTTTGAAAGAGTTACGAAATTTAAATTTTTATACAGCCCCCCAGTCCTATCAATCATATTTAGAAAAACATTCTTGACACTGTAACGTTTAAAACTAAAAAAAAAATCACTCTTCTACGACAAAAATTGACCGAGTTATGACGTTTTGAAAAATCAAGATTTTGCATTGTTTCATGACGTCATCGAGGACGTATGCGACGGGACCGTATGCGAAATCCTTCAAAATCTTGATTTTTCAAAACGTCATAACTCGGTCAATTTTTGTCGTAGGAGAGTGATTTTTTTTTAGTTTTAAACGTTTCAGTGTCAAGAATATTTTACTAAATATGATTGATAGGACTGGGGGGCTGTATAAAAATTTAAATTTCGTAACTCTTTCAAAATTTGATTTTTTGAAAAACATTGAATAGACCCAAAATTCCTTTCGTAATTTGGAGATTTTTTCCTAAATAAACTATATGCTTATCTCTAACGGTTTAGAAATTAGCTATTGGTCCACGATTGGAGTGGACACCCTGTATAGAGAAAAGGAGATGCCACAGAAATGTCTGAAACGTACATTGAAATGTTTCTTAGTGTGTCCTATTGATTAACGTTTTATACTGAATAAAAATAGCGAAAATGATAACACAAAAATCAATTTTTAATTCTAAAGGATAAAAATTATTTATCATAAAATTTTCCCATCTATTTTTCTCTGTGCATGGTATAAAATATAATTTATTTACCGCTATTTTCAATCGGCAAGTTTAAATATTTATGCTTCCCTACAAGAGCCGCATCTTTTTACGCAGCTACGTTTCTAAGCGCTCTGTACACACGTGTCTTAGTTTTAACTAAAATTTTTTTATCTCGAAAATCCTGCTTTCTAAAAAATCAATCGGAGTAAAGGTAAACCTTCACGTTTTAACTCATGCAGCAGTTTTAAAATCTTAACTACTTGTTTTAAGGCTTTCTAATGATTTCATGTGCTTCTCCTTTTCTTTGATGTCCGACTTGAATTGAATAAATCCGTCTAATTTTCTGCATACACAAAGATTTTTTTTTGTATTCATTCCTTTTTTCACGATTCTTCAAATATTTAATAACCACGAAATTCTCAGAAGTTTAACATCCCGATAATTTTAGCTTTATTTTTTTTTACACGTCGAGTAAATTTTTGTACTTCAGTTTTGGTTTATTTTATGAGGAATATTTTGTCACGTTTTACGTAAAAAGACTTATTGACATTTATTTCTATAGGCTTTAGTCAACTTTTAAGGTTTTACAGAGTTTAAAAATTTACTATACAGCATAACTGCTACAACGTAAATGATCAATTATTGTTGACTGACTTCTATTAGAGTTACCATTGAACCTTCAAATAATGTGGTTTTAAAATCATGACTAAAGATTTAATAATCAAACCTAGTTGTTTAAAGCTTGCAATCACACAATTTACCATTCTATGTGTATAGGGTGACAAGAAATAACTTGGAAGAAGTTTCCAAAAGAAACCAAATATATGTAACTATGACTAAAGTTATAATGATATTGTGATAGGAAACCGATCCTAGAAAGCTACTAAACAAAATAAGAAGAGCTAGGCCTTCCAATAGAATTCCGCGCCTGCACACAGAGCTAAAGGCACTCATGATTGGTGCAAGACACATTTTCCAGACTTCATTGGAGCTCTAGAATGCCCACCGTATTCCCCAGATTTTAACCATTTGGAGACAAGAGTAAGGCTAAACCTCATAAAACTTTGGCATCCCTCAAGAAGTCTTTAGGCAAGGATTGGGATCAAATATCAGTAGGCGAGTTGCGGCATATAGCCAAAATTTTATGACACGTTTAAAGCTCTGTACTGAGGTTGAAGGTAGCCACACTGAAAATGTTTAAATATATTATACACATTGATGTATTCTTATTTATTTGGAACCTTAGTCGCAATATTTTCATTAGCATTAAAGATATAAGGTAGCATGTGTGACCAAGTTATTTCTTGTCACCCTGTAAATGTATGTACAACATCGGGGGTTTGCAAACCAGGGGTTTTCTGGGGTTGGATCATAACATTCTTGATATGCTTATACAGTAGAGAACCAATTATCCAGGATGTTCGGGACCATTGCTATCCCGGATAACTGAATTTCCTGGTTTTCTGGATCGCTATAAAGCGATGTTTGCCCATTGTGTATGAAACCCAAATTACTATAACAAATAATAAAGCGTTTTAAATTAAGAAGAAAACGGTTCAGAAATGTTTATAAAAATTTAAATATTAAAAAATACTAATGAAAGAATAATATAAAACCCAAAAAATTTAGTTATTCACAAAACATAAGATACTCACATTCAAAAAAAAAAAGAGGGGGGGGGCATATTTTTGGTTAATGTTTTAAAAAGAAAGAAAATTAAAGAAGGGGCAAGGAAAAAATTTTTGAAGATAAATGTGCGATTTTACTACTAGTGCATCAAATAAATTCGTTACTATGAACGTTTTTTTTTTCTTTTCCTTTTTTATAAAGGTTTCGTTTTTGCGATTAAGGTAGTTATAATGATTGTTGCTGTTGCACTGCATTAATATCAATAGAAGTTTGCTTTTTAAGTTCTTGCATCCTTATTATAGTCTTGTGTTTAACGATCTCTAGATTCCAGGATCAACTATCCAGACAATTAGCAAATCTGGTTTTCGGCAATTAACGCAGTTTTCGCGTTGTCACAAATTACACTCTAAATGACTTTAATAAACGGTCATTCAATAATAACAATATATTTTCACCTTCTAAGACTATAAAATTGTCTTAGAAGGTGAAAATATTTATTTCTTGAGTTTTCAGCTGGAATAAAATAGGAAAATGTTTTATTTACATGTGTACTTTTTAATTCAAGAAAATATTTCGGAAAATTTGCCCCGCGTGACCCTTTAACTTCAGCTTTAAAGTTTGTTTTTGTAAAAAAAAATCTAAGCTTTTTGCAAGTAATATAGTATTCATAAAGAAACCATTCATATTCATTTAGGGGTTTCAAAAAAAAAAAACTTATTTTCAAAAAGTGACAAAAATGCGTATTTTATAAAAAAAATGGAGTGAAGATCGGCAAAATTTCCCGGTTTTCTGGTTTCCCAGTTTTTTGGTTCCCGGATAAAAGGTTCTGTACCTTTTATCCGGGGTTACAATTGTGGTGCCTTTCACCCAGCCTCCAAATTTTACCAAATAAGTTAAAAAAAATATTTTGAATTTAGACACCTCGAATTCAAATGATCGTTTTCGCGTGTGTGTCTGTAGAGCTTGAACGCCACTGCCCCGGAGGAGCGGAGGCCCTGTACGGGTGGGTGGAAGGGGGAGGTAGCAGAGGCACCCAGTCAAAAATTCAAGGGACATCAACTGAGGTCAAATGAGAGTTGTTAGTAATTCTTTGATTGTAAAAAAAAAAAAAAGAAACAGCTTCTCAGAAAATCAAGGTTTAACGTTTAAGAAGTTGTTCGCAATTGAAGACACGTTTTGAGAGGGGAGGTTTGAAACTGTGACAGCTTGAGCTAAGGAGTAGCAGGAAGTGTGATAACACACATTTCAGCTGAGCTTTTCTCTCACAGCAGTTCATAACAATAAAACAAAGAATATGTGTCGGTTCCCGATAAAAATTCAGTTTACGTCGGATCTCGACTGAATTTGCTTGCTCCCCCGGGAAGTGTCGCAAAGGGGTTTTCGAGCGTCAAAAAAGTACCGAATCGCTCGAATTTTGATTCAAGGACCCAAAAATGGCTTAAAATGGGACTCGAGATAATTATCGATTTTGGTCTTACTGGAAATATCGAGAAAAATACCTTTGAAGCCTTACCTTAATTTCTTTCTGACGGCTTTATATATTGCTTTTCCGTGAAAAATATACAGGCCTTTTTAAGTCAGTAAAAATTAATTTAAAATAGGATTACAAAAAATCGTCGGCGCGTGAGTGTTAAACATTAGCGCGAAAGAAATTGATAAGAAAAAACTGAACAATTATCTGTTGCCATTCTTTCCTTTGGTCTGAACAAAAAAAAAAAAATCTTGCTATTGCTTTGAGGCTTTTCCTGTAACGGGCGGGGGAGGGGGAGAGTTACACAAAAAGGAGGATAAGCGTATGCGAATTCAAGCTCATATTGAACTAAAACAATATAATCGATAATTAAAACATCTGCTTGCATAACTTGTTTTTCTTCCTAAAGCTTCTCATAGTGTAAATTTTTAGAATTTTTCCATCAAGCTATTACTATTATTTCCCTCCATCAAGACTTTAAGTAAATAGCTCATATGATTAATGGAAAGAAAATATGATCCATAAGAAAACATACCCATACACAGCAATAAATTGAAACGGGTATCTCTTCTTCCTGTGTCAGGCAAAGTTTTAGTACCGAAACACTAATTCAGTTATCCTGCTGTGACCCATTTCTTTGTATAAAGCATTGTAGCCATTCCATTGTAACAGGCGTATCCATTGTTACCAAAACACCTTATAAAAACCACAAATATGTTAGATGCTTTTATATTGTGTGAACTATAAAAACAACAAGGACTATTTCTATATATTGTAATTAAATTTCAAATATTTCTAGAAACAATATTCAATGCATAATATCAGGTTTTATTCAGTAACAAATGTATCTTATGATATACGTACGTGGCAAAGTAGAAATGTTTTGCTTAAATATTGGTTCTGGAGATCTTCCGAATTTAAATGCAACAGACTGTTCCGTTTTGACAGACATATTTTATACTTCCAAACTGCTTAATTTTTTTCTCGAAAAAATTTTATTTTCGAGATATAGTCATTTTTTTGCTCCGCCGATGAGTAAAATTCGGCTTTTTTATCTTTTTTCTAAGAGATCTGGTAAATTTATTTAAAATGGTAGAAAGATCAAACATGACTTATTTTAAAGCTAAAAGAATGAACTTTGATTTGTGCATAAAAAGAAACGGTTTAATGTAAGCCTAATTATAAATTTTCCCGGGTCAATTCGCGGTTCAAAAAGAGCCGTTTTCGTCATTTCAAGCATGAAAAAGTATATGAAGGACTGAAAGTGGGGTTCCAATTTTTTTTCTTTTGCACCCAGATATAGATAGGGGAAAGTAGGGTAAAACCGGGTACCTAAGATTTGAAGGCTCCAACAACTCACAGTTTTTAACATAGAAGAACAAAATTTGGCAAAAGTATGCTCTACTTATCTGTTAATGGAACCGCAGTCTTGAAAACATTTCAGTTTTTTTTTCTGAATTTTTACAAATTTTTTTGTAAAAAAAGTCATTTTGCCCGGTTTTACCCCACAAGTGGGGTAAAACCGGGTAGATATGTTATTTCTATGGGACAATAAGAAATTTAAAAGTTTCCACAAAATTCAAGTTTTATTTAACAACATGTGTTAACTGCTGTCATAAAATATCATAATTAGTATAACAGGACTCATTAATGAGCTGTAAGTTAGTTTTACTGTCTTTAGACTTAATTTTTTGCTGTTGCCTTTTCTTTGATTCATTTTTCTTTCCATCTTTTTTTTTTTTTTTGTCCACCTTTGGTCTTTTTTTTATCATTTTTCTTTTTCTTCGCTTCTAGTGTAGATTGAAGTTGACGTTTGTATGGGGAGCCCGTCAAAATTACAGTTTTACCTTTTTTTTTGTCCTCCTTCGCCCTTGTCTTTCTCTCAGTGTACGATGGAGGCATTAATTCGGAAGGTGAAACACTGAATGATGCATCTAGAATAGGTTTACGGTTAGGAGACATGGACTTAGAACTGCAGGGTAAATTGATTTGTTCGGGTTCCGAAGCTGTTAGATTCGATGGTGTTGACACATTAGAAACGCCTTGCTGCCGTGGTGAAATCTTCCTTGTTCGCAGAGTCTTGATCTTGGCTGTGTGGACTACTTGGAGCTTCCTCTGCGTTTTCTTTAGGTCTTGGTTCAGGCATTGGTCTATCTGTGGTCAGTGATGGCGCAAAGATGTGTTCTGGAAATATGTTTATGTTTAGTGGATCTATAGCCTGTCTGTTTGAATCCATTTGTTGCTGTTTGCATCACAGCTGCTTTCAAAAAGGCACTGCCAAAGAATTTGGCAACTTTCTGAATTGTAACTGGCCTGCTTGGATGTATAATCAGCCCCTGGCGCACTTCTTGTTGATAGTAGTTGCTGAGAGGTGTCATGAAGGTTACATCGAGTGGCTGCAAACGGTGCGAACAATGGGGGGTGGGGGGCAAGCACAACATACTGACATGGTTTTCACAAGCCATATCAATCAGTTCAAGACTCCTTTTGTTGCAGCTTGCACGGGCATTAAATCTTTTGTTTTCTTGCCTTACGAATTCTGTCTTCTAAAGTAGACTGGGGGACTTTGAATTCCTTAGTCGCCTTCATGTAACCCATTCTACGAGACATTACTTCAGTAATTGCTAGCTCCATTGCTTCTTCACTCCACGACTGGCTGTTCGTTTTTCGTTTGTATGCTCTGGGCATCCTGAGTCCTAAAATAAGGACTATAATAGACTGTAGTAATTTAACATAAATTGGTCAAATAAAAACTAAAATAAACATTTTTTAACATAAACACTGTTCTCCCCAGCCCCCAAAAGAAATTTAATTCCCGCCCCCTGGGGGGGGGGGAGATAATATTTGTATATTATTGTTTGATATAAACTGTCTTGAAACCTCATTGTAAAATAATTTGGTTAAATAAAAATTGTTTTTTCATTATATAATAGACTTATTATGTTTTAAAAATGAAGGGGTGAAACCGGGTACACGGTTTTGCCCCTCGGTTAGTACCCGGATTCACCCCGCACATAAAGCTTTCATAAGACATGGCGTCAAATGACTATACAGAACGCTACAGACAAATACTTACAATGATAATGAAGGTAATTAAATGCTGTACAAAGAGAGCTACTTACCTTTATTCTTGCAGAAACAGGAACGTAGTACAATTCGGTTTTGTTTTGCTCAAAAATCGTAAGCAAAAACCACTCAAATAGAATTTCCTTCACAGGAACGAGATAAGCGTGTCTATTGCGTTCTGATGCAATCGCCGCTGCTTCTTCATTAAGATGGAAAGTAGTTCTTCTGTTTTTCACGCGATTGCAGCGCTTACAGAGGCTAGAAGAGGGTACCCGGTTTGCTCCCGACTACCCGGTTTTACCCAACTTTCCCCTACTAGAAGCACAGAAAAGTATAAGATGATACAAGTAGTCCTTCATTATGAAAAAATTGCTTAAACTTGAGAAAAAATGAAAATTGGTATTTTTCACTCCCCAAAAACGGCCTGTGGAACAGGTAGTAAAAATTTACAAAGACATGGAGTAAGAAGGTGTTACATTGCCCTTTAAAATGGAACAAAAATTGTCTTTTTATTCCAAGGCATTTAGAGAGATATCAGCTTTCAAACTATGAGAAAAAAATGAAAAATATCGTAACGAGTCCGTAGCACCTTCAACTTTCTTTAAATGAGCATTCCAATCTTGAGGAAGTAACTATAAATTTATTTACAAGTATGTACACTATTTACAATAGGAGCAGGAAACAATTGCTAAAAATCCAGCAATTAGGTAGCAAACAGTACACTGTACTTTCAACAGTAACTCAGCACCACGTATCTAACGTGAACAGTAATTAAGAAATTACAAAAGCAAAACAACCATTCGCCCAAGCGAATGAAAACGAGTCTCCAAAAATCAAATCTGAAAAGAACTAACTGTGTTCAAGGCCAGCTATTTATACTCGAGAACGAAGTTTCGACAATATTCTAGCAAAATCCAGTTCATTCATAACTTGAACAATCCATTCACGAAACTTCTAGGAATAAAAAGAAAAACCACTCAGAGCGAAAAATGTCTTCATGCTTATTAAAGTTAGGGCAAGTGTAAAAACTACAAAGTGTTACAAGGCCGGTATACAAGTGATAAAATTGATATCTTCAGATACTTTTGCAACAGGTCGCCAGATAAAACCAAAACTAGGGAAAATGATGCAAGGCAGGAAAAACAACAACGATTTACAAGATTTGTAACATTGCCCCCCCCCCTCCCCCAAGGACTGCACGTCCCGGGCAGTACAATCCCCAGAATGGACGCAAGGGAAAATTTACAGATGCACACATTACATGATAACCAATCAACATGATACAAAACATGATACAAATTAACAATGAAAACATGAAAGAAATAATAACATTGATAGAGTAATATTACAAACAATTAAAGGCAAAAGTTATTTACAAAATTTACAAGTTACCATGGTAGCTTTAGATTTATTTTACGAACTATGGCCATAGTATGGGGCTAGCCGATTATAATGTACAACCCTAGGTTTTAAATGTGATGACTTCTGGATCCTCACTACGACGTCGTTCAGCCGGTGAAGGACTGTGTAGGGTCCATCCCAATGCGACTGCAATTTGGGTGATAGACACGGGCGTCGTTGGCGGGGGGGACGAGGGGGACATGTCCCCCCCAATATTTTGAACTCATCAGAAGTCCCCCTCAATATTTTAAAATAATAACTTTGGAAAAAAAATCGGGACTTTCATTTCTGAATCAAATTAAATTAGAACTTCGATCTGAACTAAAATAACAAAAACTTCCGTATTTATTGGAAAGACCGTCTGAGTTACTTTCCCATGCAGCTATCTCATGCTTTTTGTGCTTTTAGCAACCTTATTGGAGCAATCATTTTTCTCCTGCAAAACCCATCACTACCATTAGCAGATTACCCAATAGGCGCTTGAGGCGCGAGTCTGGGGCCTCAGGCGGAGCGTCACATCCTCAAAACCAAAATTTTTTTAATTTAAGGAGTTGCCAAGGAAAGTCATGAGTTTGAGTGAGAAATGCTCAAAACCCATGGAAACTAACAGTTACCTAAGGATTATAGGCTCGGGCTGAAGCCGATAGGACGACTGATCCCAATAGGGCCCTGCATCCAAGCAGTACCCGAATTACTAATTTTTAGGGCCCAAGACCCACAGTAATTTGGAGGCCCCCTAAAGATTCAATGGCAAAATGCGGTGGCTGATTTACAGGTTTGGGGGGGGGGGGTCTGTCAAAATGCATTTTTGAAGGCCCCTTTGTACATCTCAGCACTATATAAATCATTTATCATGTACATATTTGAATCCCCTCCGGGGCTTCTATGGTCATGGGGCCCCTACAGTTAAAACATGGTAAATCTACTAGCTGCAAGAATCAATAAAAATTCTCGTTCAAGAAATTTTTTTTCCAATTAATAAATCGTTATTTTTTAAAATAATGTTTCTTTAAAATATACACGTGTGCTATTCCCATAGCTCTTATGCTGTGATATGTCTTTAGAAAAAATTGAGGCCCCTTAGAAATATGGAGCCCCAGGAATAGGTCTGGGGCCCAACTTATTAAGGTGGAGGAATTTTTCTTGAGATGATCCCATCTTTAAGTTCTTTTAAAGGAAAGGTAATTACGGGAATAAAAATACATATTTAGTATATTTTAAATTACATACACACAATCAATAGTTTGTGCAAAAAAAAAAAAAAATCAACATAAGTTTTTAATCAGTGCCTGCTAGAGATGATTCGGGCTCAGCCCGGACTCTGTAAGTTCAAACAGCTTTCGAGCTCGGGCTTATAGTTAGCTATTCGTTCTTCAGTCTCACAAATACAACGTTAACGAGCAAAAATATTTATGTCCGGATTGCTTTGTTGGGGAAGAGTTTGAGAAATGGCATATATCACTTCATCTATCACACATCGTTTCTCGAGGCCCTCACACCTGGAAGCAATTGAATGGTCAAATGAAACAACCCCCGTGGTGCTTGAAAGGCCATTAAGAGGCAAAAGGCATAAAACGTCTTCCTTCTGATAAGGGTTGAAAGGTTGAGGGTTGACAAAATTGCTACGATTCTGGAAGGAGTATTGTAAATAGTCATGAGAAAGATCCTACGTTAGATAATAGATACTACTGGTAAACGTTAGAATTCGAGATTGGCAGCATTTTATTCGGTTCTCACATCACAGGGGGTCCGAACTTTTAAGGGGATGCGCCGTAGGGTCACCGCAACTTGCGTTATCTTCCGGGGGATCTTGTAAAACTGTGTGACAATTGACAATTCAAGCTTGCGGGTGGTCACCAGGAATGAGAGATCAGTATTGGATGGGCACTGTTTTTTTTTTTTTTTTTCTCTTTTTAGTCATTTTCCAATTGGCCTCAAGAGAGTGCCTTCAACAGCTGTTGCCTTCTTTAATAACACGCGCATATTTTCGTGATGATTGCAGCTCAGCTACCAACGTACAATTTGCTTAAAATATCAAAGGGAAATTAGTATAAAAATACTAAAATGCTTGAAAACTATAAAAAATCTGGTACGTTTTGTAACAAACGAAAAGCGCAAGAAACAAAGAATAAAAAACGAATGAAGTAAAAACCTTATGTCCACCCTGCTGAGAAAACTGAACCTTATGTCTTAGCTGTCCAAAATTGTGGACCTTATGTCTGTCAGACCTTATGACCCATGGATCTTATCTGGACCTTCTTAAGTCTGCCGGATCTTCTGTCTATTGTACCTTTTGAATTTGAGCCTTGGACTTGGACCCTTGGTTTTGGACGTTTTATCCGCGTCCCGTGAAAAACAGGCAAAGGCTATGAAAAGTTTTTTATATCAACTACTAATGCTCTATCAAGCTGGGAAGGAAACGAGCTACAATCAAAGCAGGTGAGGAAAAAAAATTACATGTTTCGCTATCTTGTTTTGCAATTTACGAATTATCTTAACGTTATTAATTTCAGTCGTCAGTGGGGATATAAGTTTCTCAAAACTGAAAATAATAAAAAATCATCTCATGTCTAAAATATTACAGGAAAGACTATGCAGTCTAGCCCTTTGTCTATTAAAAAAGACATCTTGTCCAATATCGATACGGACATCATTTTGAAAGATTTTGCAGAAATTAAAGCAAGAAGAGTGGTTTTATAAGCACATTTTATATGACTTTTTATTTTACTATGATGTTACACGAGAGGGTGTTTTAAGAATAATATTTTACTCTAATTAATTATTTTTTATATTATTAGTTTTATAATCTCCTGCTATTTTTATTTTTTAAAATCACTGCTTTTAATTTTAAAATTATTATAACAATGCAAATAAATATTCCAGTTCATTTGAAAAAAAATTACTTTTGTCTTAGTCTTGGTCAATCATATGTGCTTGGAAAAAAACGGGGGTTGGGGGGGGGGGGCGCCAAATAATTCTCTGCTTGTGCGAAATTTTTACGTCGGGCCGGCCCTGCTTGATATTAAATCTCGTTTTAGCTATTTTTCGAAAGAAATATAATGTCCGCACCTTGCATCTTTCATGTTTGATTTTGACTTATTTTGAGAATCTATTCACAGCAGAAGTAACTACTTTAATATTTATCGCCAAGAAACGTTGTGTGTCACTGCTCTTGAGTCTGTGCATAGAATTAAAATAATAATGCTATTATTACTACCACTAACTACTACTATTATTAATAATGATAATAAACTCGTAAAATTTAATTTTATGTAATGAACTTATGATCACATTATTTTGAAAAATATTCGCATGTTTAATTTGAAATTTGCTTCATATATTTTTGAGAGTAAAATGAACACTTGTTTAAGTTATATTTTACGTTGAAATTTTACATTTTTTTATCTGTAATTTAAAGAAAATTAATATGCATTAAGCGTTAAAATTAAAAAAAAAACTTTTCATAATACGCGGTTTTTGAAGGAAAAAAAATATATTTATTCATTCCTTACATTATTTTTGCATGATACTAAGACTGTTATATATTGAATAATGATCTAATTGTAATTGCAGTATTGAATTGGGTGCTAAGTTCTAAAAGTAAAGTAAAAATATTTACTTGACTTTTTTTTTTTTTTGAGATGCTAATTTTTTGATCGAAGTAATTTAAATTTTTAAACAACTTAAGTAACACACAACAAGAGAAAATTATCTGTATTTTCGTGTTAGCTTACTAATTTTTCTTACTTTTGTAGTTACTAATTGATATACATTTTTATGACATTGGAGTTGAAAAGCAAACGTTCAATAATAGTAATGTTGATAAACGAGATATTTTTATTCCAAATTAGAATTATATTTTCAAATAACTAAGAAATAGTTTACATGGAAACTATTCTGTTTTAACTTTTAAGTGATGAAATAATAAGGCTGGCTTAATTGAGTATTATTTTGATAACTAAATTATTTTTTTAAAGTTGAAGCCGACAAAATATTTTATCACTGCATTTCCATAAAAATCTTTAAAAAGAACTGAATTATCATTAAAGAAAGCAAGTTATTTATCTTCCACACAAATTATTTTAAATTGAAGTTTTCAAACCTAATTTTTTGCTTATTTCAAAATGGAATTTTCAAAATTAGGTGAAAGCATCGTTCTCAGCATAGGCACAGTTGAAGCAAAAACAAATGCGTGCATGGAGGAGAGAAAGGGTAAGAAGCAATAATTAAAAAAAAAAAAAAATCAAAAGAAAAAAAAATAATATTAGAAACATTTTTCACATACTGTTGAAGATCAAATGCCAGATGAATAGTTATAAAGGGAATTTTTCCCTTTTCGAATATTTGTCGAAATTCGAAATTTGAATCGAACATTTGTCCTTTTAAAGTTACCAAAGACGACCCTTCAATTTTGAAAAAGTTCCGGGGTGGGTCCTAAATCTCCCCTCCCCTAACACCAACGCAGATCGTCTAAAACTGCGTTTTTACAATTACAATTTCAAAAAAAGTTTCGGGGCAGAACCCCCGCACCTCCGTTTTCCTAAAACAATCAGATATGATCTATAATTGTGTTTTTAAAATTTCAATTTCCAAAAATGTCCAGAGAAGCGCCTCCGAACCTCTTCAATTACTACCATTGTCAAAAATTGTTTAGAATGCATTTTTAAGACTGCAATTTAAATAATTTTCCAAAAAGAGGGAACTCGAATATCTAATCTGCGTATTATCAACAAAGATAGTCTAAAATTGCGTTTTTAGCAATACAATTTCGAAAAAAATCCCCGATCCCTCCTTTCCATAGCACAATTTGCGATAATAATTCAGTTTTTAAAGTTTTGATATCGAAAAATGAACGGAAGAGCGCACTCGAACCTCTTCTCCCCTAACATTACCAAATATCGTCTAAAATGCATTTTTAAGATCACAAATTCGGAAAATATTCCGGGGGAGGTAGCCCCGTACCTTCTTACTTCTAGGTAAATAATATATTTACGATTAGGAACACATTCTCAACATGACTTCCCTCTTAGAAATAAGCTGAACCCATTTGTTTCACTCTGTATTTAAGATGCGTTTGAAATTAATGAGGAGTCGTTAATTTCATACTTTTTTGTCCCCGCGACGGGTCAGAATATGACTAATTATGGTTCTTATTTGAAAATTGCAATGTTCATTGATCTTTGCAAACTCTTAAACTAGCATTTCTTTTTTTCCAAAGTCCCCCCCAATGTTCAGCAGCCAGCGACGCCCATGGTGATAGACCTTTACGTCGGATGGGATTCCATAGCCACACCTTGTCCCCTTCTTGAAAGTCATGGCCAGTGGACCTTGTGTCGTATCGGGTCTTCATTTTCTCCGTCGCGATGTTGATTCGTTCCCGTGCGAAGTGATGAACGTCTTCCAACCGGGCCTGGAGATTCTGGACGTACTCCTCAGGCGATGAAGGCGCATCTGGAGGGAGACCGAAGACGAGATCACAAGGTAGCCGAAGCTCTCGGCCGAAGAGCATCTGTAAAGGGGAATATCCGGTGGTCTCGTAGACAGCACTGTGGTAGGCCAGCAGGAACAGAGGAACCCAAGTAGCATCAACTCATCGGATTTTGCTCGGCCGATCAACAAACTCCTCGTAAACTGATCCTGTAACGCACGATGACATTGTTCCGATCAGTATCCGAGCACGGTTTTCGATGAGCTACTTTTCATCGGAAAGCGATATCCTTCCGATCAACTTTCCCGATGAAAATGAGATGAGCTATATTCCATCGGAAAACGATATCCTTCCGATTAAGTTTCCCGATGAAATTCCTCGGCACGGGACTGTTCTGCTCGTTAATTGCTCCAAATCTCATCGTATTCTCATCGGATTTTGCTGTTCGGATTCTGCTCTTCCGATGAGACATATTGGATCATCGGCCGATGAGAATTTCATCGGGTTTCGATGAATGGCCGATCATCGGCCGATGAGATGATGCTGCTAGGAAAGTGTCTTGTCCAAATCCTGTTGATTTTTGGAGACATAAGCGAGAGCTTATTAAGAATTGTCCTGTTAAATCTCTCCACCATGCCGCCCGATTGTTGGTGTAGTGGTGTCGTTCGAGTTTTCTCAATTTTGAGGATATTACATAGGCCCTTAAACACAGCACAGATGAAGTTTCTTCCCTGATTGGAATGGATCTGCAAAGGTGTCCCATATCTCGAGATCCAATGCTGGACTAGAGTCTCTGCTACAGTGGTAGCTTCTTGATCCGGAATGGAATATGCTTCGGGCCACTTGGTAAAATAGTCAATGGAAACGAGGATGTATTTGTTCCCATCAGTAGTTTTCGGTAGAGGACCAAGAATGTCGATCCCGATTCGTTCGAAAGGAGCTCCTACGTTGTAAAGATGTAGCTTCCCGCGGCTTCTTCTCTTCGGTCCTTTACGGGCAGCACAGGCGTCACAAGAATGACACCACTTCTCTACGTCATCCTTCGCCGTGCTCCAGAAGAAGCGTTCTCGAACCTTGTGGAGGGTTTTCAAGATACCAAAGTGTCCTCCAGTCGGACTACTGTGCAATTCCTTTAGAACGTCTGGAATTCTTGATCTGGGAAGGAGTAACTGCCATTTGAATGCTTTGCCATCGTCAGATTCCCATTTCCGATACAGGACGCCATTCCGCAACTGGAGAGATTTCCATAGAGCCCAGTATCTTTTCGTTGCAGGACTGTAGATAGAAACGTCTTGCCAACTAGGTCGCCGACTCTCCTTTTCCATTAACTCTATGATAGGCTTTAGGTCTGGGTCTTCAAGCTGATCTTTTCTTACTTGGTCGTCACTCCATGGATCAGGATCTGAAGATGATGAAGTAGCAGTAACTTGACAAGCAGTAGGGATTGTCGTCCCGTACTGTTTCTCTATTCGGGAGCAATAATGGCAGTTCTCGGAACAAGGTGTTCTTGATAATGCGTCAGCATTACCATGTGACAAACCTTTTCGGTGCTTAATCTCGATGTCATATTCCTGGAGCCGCTGTATCCACCTGGCTACCTGGCCCTCTGGATTCTTGAAATTCAAAAGCCAAGTTAAAGAGGCATGATCGGTCCGGAGCAGGAATTTACGGCCGTAGAGGAAATGATGGAAATGTTCTACAGCTTTAACTATGGCGAGCAATTCCTTTCTCGTGACACAATAATTTCGCTCCGACTTGGATAAGCATTTGCTCCAGTAGGCGATGACATGTTCGTTACCGTCTATTTCTTGAGATAAAAAACAGCTCCAACGCTCTCGTGGCTCGCATCGGTGTCAAGTATGAAGGATTTTTCAGGCTGAGGATAAGAGAGAATAGGCGTTGATGTTAAAGCCTCCTTCAGCTGTAGAAATGCATCCTCGCATTCTTTAGACTTTTCAAATTTTTGTTTGCTCTCCGTCAGCTTAAGCAAAGGTCGTGCAATGTTGGAAAAACCCTTCACAAACTTCCTGTAGTACGTG
>JAXGGA010016098.1:0-27462 GCA_038373865.1 Uloborus plumipes | reverse complement strand
CGTAGGAAAGCAGTCGATGATGGTCCTGCAGCCTGCGAAATTTTGGAGGAAAGGGCGCTCGTCCTCTATATGAGCCCGCCCTGAGAAGCCCTGTGCCAAGGGGAGATGATGAGCCCCGGAATCCTAGAAAATTCGTGTGATGGAGTGCGGGGGGAAAGGTCCCGAGGTTCTTTCTCTGCAGATGTCTGGTGAGACCTTCTCTTTCATATGTAACTGCCTAAAAGGCGAAATGGCGTTTTGTGATATTTACAGGTTCTCGGCACATAGGTATATGAGGGGGCAGTGTAGTCACGGCAGAAGCCTTTGTATGGGCATTATCTTTTAGTGTTTTCTCAGTTTATCTTCAGATTAAAATGATAACTGTGAATAACTCTTTTATTGTTTAATGGTGGCTGTTGGTAATTGTCTATTGGCTTTATAGTGGTATGCCTGTTTTGGTGACTGTATGCTAATTTTGAAAATATCTCATTGCCATGGCCCCCAGGTGTTTACCAACAGGGGTGTTTGTAAATGTGTACATGTAATGCGATTTACGCAGGCAATTAAAATTTAATGCAACTTTTCTAAATTCGGTGTTCTGTGATTTCTGTGTGCTTCCATAACTTGATTATTTCATTTTACGCATTGAAGCTGACCCTCAAATTAAAGCCGAGCAAGTTTCCTTGCAGCCTGCGTACTTTCTCGTGCCTTACTTGTCGTCACATTTCTTTCCTGTTAACTAAATTTTGTTATTCAATCTATAGTCTATGAGTACGGGGCTTAAACCCCTGCTGACGTGCGCCGGCTGAGGAGCGCTGCGATACGCTCGAACGTCAAAGGTTCTGCCGATTCGGGCCATAGCACACTTCCCGGGGTTTACCGGCACCAGGGGCCTTACTCTGAAACTTCCTGGAACTTCCAGTGACGTCTATTACTCCCTCACGACAAGCAAGAATAGACGAAAAAGTAGTCGCTTGTCAAATTTTGTAGCACTCTGAAAGCCCTAATGTGCCCAAGCGAGAATTTTCTCTCCTTCTACCGCATATCGAGAAGGAAAAACGATCGACCAATCAAATGACAGTATATCTCACTCGCGTTACATCAACCGCGTGCATTTTGCTTTAACTTTCTGGTTTAGCTTACCCTCCGAAATAGATGGCAAAAAGATTCGACAGCCAAATATTAAAAGCATTCAGGCAGATTAAGATGTTGTGTTTCAGGAATTTAAAAATATTAGAATTTTAAAACGCAATTAGTACATCTTTTCAACACATACGAGCATACAAGCGTAAGCGAAGGAAAGTGTCGAAATACATTATACGAATTCATCTCAAATGCTTCGACTAAACATGAAAAATTTTATAAATACTTTAAAGAAATAATACTAATATTTAAAAATATCTGTTAAATTAAATCATTTAACTTCATGACCTTGTTTTTAGCGATATTTTGACTTTATCGCAAAAAAAGTTTAAAATTCAATCTTTAAAAAAAAGTTTCCTTTTTGCGTTACTCATTTTTGTTTTCGCAATAATAGTTGTATTTTCAGTCTTTAAATGCTAAGTAAAGATAATCACATGTCTGGGCAGGGAAAAATTAAGGCATAAGTATATGGGGCCCAGGCCCAGGGCACCAACATTTGGGGGGACCTTAAATCCATCTGAAGTTTTTAAAATGGATAAATTTCATATCGCAATATGACAAGATAAAAAATAAATGAAAAATACTCTTTCGAAAACTTAAAATCCAAAATATTTTACTACTTCATTATATTGTTTTCATTGGGGGGGGGGGGGCAGCAGCACATAAAACTCGTGCTCAATGTCCTACAAAGTCGTGAACTGTGTCTTGGTATCACTTTTTCAAAACGTGTATTTAAAAGCTTTGTTGTTTGAGAGGGGTAAAAATTATTGCATGTGCTGCGCTTTTTGCAATGATTTGGATAGACTCAATTTTGCTTTTCGCGATATTTTGGCCTTTTCGCAATAAGAGATATATATTCACTCTCTAAATATTAAGTACAAGACTCTATTTTTGGGGCAATGCATAAGAGAAAAATGGAGATCCTAAATCACATGTCTGCGGATCTTTTTTCCAAAATGCATTTAAAACACTTTGTTTGAGAATTGAAAGAACAAATTCATGTTTTATGCTTTTGCTATCATTTTAAAACTTGAAAAACGATGATTCAATTATTCTGTGAGGAAAAATTAAACTTAAATACGATACGATTAAAACGAAATGCTCCCCCCCCCTCCCCTGATAGAAAATAGAATCTGAGTAAAGAGCTCATTTTATTAAAGGAAATGTACCCCTCCCCTGCGTTAGATCGACACCCTGGTTAAGTAGATATATAAATTCAAGTGTTGGGCATACCTTAAAGTAATTTCAATTTGCAAAATTTCTGCTAATTAATCAGTAAAATAAGATGATTATAGATAATCGGCAAAGTTGCAGAGTTCCAATTACTGCCGATTAATGGATGCCTCTCCCAAATTCAAACTCAAAATAAAGAAAAAATCTTAACTCTCAATGTAAAAACATACTAAACCCCATTTTCAGAACTTATAAACATTATGGCACACTCCGCGTTGAGAAAAAATGGTATAAACAAAACAGCTTCTCACTGGCGAGGAACACAACTCACGTCTTCTTACCCTGTCGTAAACTTCTCGGCGTGATTCTAGATACCTTAAATTAGAAGTGGCTTTGACATTAGCAATTATTCGTGTCTCACGAGATGTGACGTCACGGGGCACAAAAAACCCGTATTCTCGGTATCGACTATATTGACGATACAATGAGAGTAGGGCCCCAGCTGAGGGTATGTCGTGTGTTACTCATTAGTGATTCACGTATTATGTCAGGGGCGGTAAACGCCAAAGGAATTTCTGCTGAGTTCTGGGTGTTTTTAGATGTTCCTTTTCGATGCCTATTTTGAGACGGGGCCTACCTGGGTTTATTAATTGCGGGCACACGTTGCAATGTACTATCGGCCGAGTGTTGTCATAGTGATGTCTATGACTCTTCTCCCCCGAGGAGCATTTTTCATCCACCACACTAACATTTGAAGGGTCAGGGGGAAAAACCACGGTAGTCCACTTTTTGTTGAATTTAAACTGATGCTACCACCTGTTAGAAAAATAAGTGTAATTTCGTTTAGTATATGAAATATTCGTGAAAAAACACTGTAGACCATGTATTATTGTCATTTTAGAACAAGTATACTGGGGAAGTTTATGAGTTCGGAAAGTTCAAATTTCGTTTTTCTCAAAATGAATAAAATGTGACTACCGTGGTTTTTCCCCCTGACCCTTCATTTGTATACATTGTTGACTTCTGATTCTCAATTTTTTTGAGGATTCATCGGAAGATCTGGTTATTGCTTCGATGATCGGTTCACTGATCAATGAATATTTGAATCAGTTTCTACTGGAAGAATCTTTTGTGTTACTATTGGTCTAAGAAAAATTAAAAAGCCTTAAGCAAAAGTAGAATCCTTCGCATGTAAGCACCGTGGGAGATGAATGTGATACTGGTTTTGCTAAGGAAACACGAGACTTTGATCAGTACTTGACTTTCACACCTGAATATTCAAGAACGGTTGCTGGTTTTAAGATTTTCGTCTATCCTTTCATGAAACCTCCCAGTCTAGAGCGAATTTGCACAAGATGTTGTTTCTAGAAACGCGTCTTCATACAGGCCATATTTGATGCATTAAATAATGAACTACAGACTTGTAGCTGAGATTGAAATTTTCGTCAGTATTTCATGATACCTGTAATTCCAGAACGAAATTACACAAGAAAGGTGTTGTTTCTAGAAACGAGTCTTTGCACAGGCCATATTTAAGATATGAAGTAATCCTCAGACAATGCTTCAAGATTCTATAAAATCTGCTGAAACAATCAAGAATCCAAGGAACTTTAGACCATTTTCCACACTGCCACGTCATTCCTGCCTCTCTTCTCAGCTCCAGGTATCATTATGGGAAATTCCATACAGAAATTCAGAATTTAGGTCCTCCAAGCTTCAGAATTTTTCGCCCTCATCAGAAAACTTTATTTACGTCCACAATAATTGATAGACAAACAAAAACAAACTACGACTTTTCTGTTTCGACGAACATACTTCTGAATAGTAAAGCGAACGAAACTGTTAAAAAAAAGAAGATTGCTACCGTGTGTGCGTTATGCAATATTTAATGATGTAAAAGGAATATATACCTCATGGGGAATCCGCCTTGCAATTTGCGAAAGGGGTAATGCGTCTCGGAGCCGTACCTCATGGGTGACGTGGAAAACTGTTTCAAATTTATAGCAACGTTTAATAAATAAATTCTATAGTTTATCTGTTGCACTTTTTTTTCCTCTTACAGTTCACTAATCGAAGTTTCCCTGTTTAAGAAAAATAAATAAATAAAGACTTAACAGCTTTGTTTAATCAAACAAGTATTATGCAAAATGTATACTATGTATACAAAATGTATACTGTTACATTTGGCGGTGTTTTTGTTCTCTTCTTCTTACAGGGAACTTCCGTGAAACTACATCATACAGTATTTTCCGATAAAAAATGGCGACTAAAGATATATAAGGTCCTTGTACCTAATATGGACACTCTAAGAAAAATGTGTTTTGTTTCACCCCCGTGTACACTAAGGTGCACCTTATTTTTTAACCCTACACCGCATCGTATTACCAATTGGATGCATGGACGATTTTTCCTCCTTATAACTAGCAGAATGTCATAAGGCAGCTCAATGCATTAAAAGCAAGTATTAAGTATCTTCAAAGCAATTATCACCATTTGTCCACAAAATTAAATTTAAAAAATAGTTTTCCATGTTTTCTTAATGCATTAAAAAAACATATTTTTTTCAAAGAAAAGTAAAAAATCATACAGTGTAGGATCAAATAAGTTATTTTTTCCTAGAGACATCTTCTCATTTTGTTCCTTAGGGTGAAAAATAATTTACACATCAAAAAATATATAAAAGAGTAATGTTTAGAAGTTGCTACCATTACTGCAAAATTCAACAAATCGCGCTGTTTTCTCTTTCGTTTTATTTTATTTTTTGCATTGATTATTAAAACACTTATTATGTATCCCAATTTTAATTAATAACTAGCCGTACCCGCACGGCTTTGCCCGTGGTATAAAATTATTAGGTCATTTGGTAATAAAATGATATCGCAAAAAGAATATTTATTTTTTGTCATAATTCAACTATAATTCCTAAAAGGTATGATATAAAAATAAGCTAAAATCGAAAGTAAGAACAATTTTGTTGCTTACAGTAACCAACAGAAATCTTACCAAAGTTTAAAAGAAGGAAGTTTTCTTTTTTAACTTGAAGAACAAAATAATACATTTTCCAAAATGAACCATTTTAGAAAGAACGTTGCAATACCACAATTTAGACGGTATTTTTATAATTTACCGAGTTTCAATTCCTAAAAAACTGAGAAAATAAAAACAGAAGATTTTTTTTCAAGTTTAAATATTTCATTTAACTCATTTTAATAAGGCTTGGAGCTTGGATTGCTACAAAAACAAATACATTTTTAAAATTGTTAAGGGAAAAAGACCGAAGAAAATAAAAGGTATATAAAAACGAAACCATGGTAGCAACATGAAAAGTCCATTCCATTAATAAAATAATTCATGTCATCTTTATTTTCAAAACTGTATTCTCTAGCTTAACACTTTTAGAATCGTTTGGCTTGCTTTGCTCAAGCTAAGCCTTGAATTTTGGGGTATCTAAAAACAATTATTACAGCTATTCTAATGCTCACAGAAACTTCTAATAGGTATCATTTTTAGCAGAAAATTCTAAGCTTTCGAATGAAATTAAATTTGAAGATGTGTATGAAATATTTATCTCCCATTTCATCACTTTTATGTGAACAATGAGCTTGAACTTAGAACAGAAAAGAACAAAATCGAATTTTCAAAAAAACACTTCGAGACGTAAATCCCTATACTACGAACTTATTTTGTGCCAAATTTTATGAAAATCGACCCAAGGGTTTTGGAGCTACGCTAGTCACAGACAGACAGACAGAAAGAAGGAAAGAAAGAAAGAAAGAAAGAAAGAAGGACCCACCTTCAGCTTTATTATTAGTAGAGATTTCACACTTACCGTTGACAGCAATATACTACTCCTATAGTGAACCAAATTGATTTTATTCAAATATACTTAGTGTGCCTTGAGAAATAGTTTTGAAAATTTGCTGCTGTTATGTATAAATAAATTGAAGCATAGTCAATAGTACAGTTCATTATGTCCCTTTGGACCCCTTCTCCCTCAGACACCCTGCCCCCTCCAAAAAACAGCTACTGCTTTATTTCAATGATATTATTTATGATATTATTTGAATAACTTATGCCTTACATTTTATATATTTTTAAAATTAATCCACCATAGTACACCCTACTCTAACAAAACATTAACGTACACAAACAAACTATTTTAAGAAACACCGTTTAAGAGCTAAACCAACACTTCTAATAGCTTCGATTAAATAGACCATTATTCCTTAAAAGGCCGATTTTTAAAAATGGAACCAAACAAGGACGCAGCTAAAGTACTGTTGAACCTTACTTGGAATGCTTAAGTGCTCAAAAAATGGCGCAGAGAACCAAAGCCTCGGAGACTGGGACCGTTATCCCGGCACGGTTATGATCGGGGAACAATCTTGCCTCGCACGAGAGATAACGGAGAAGGTTTTTTCTCTGGAAAAAAGATCGTTTGGCGCGTGCCTCCGCAAGTAAATAGGAAATTTGATGACATTTGCGATGGCTGTTTGCCTCTGGAAACGCGTTTGGAAAAGAATTTGTTACCGGGCAATCGGGCGGATTAAATTTTTATACCTCTTTATGTTTGTTCAAAAAGTTCCCTTTCGACTTTATTGCCTCTAATTAGGATTCAGTTCGAGTTTGAGTAGAGACCGTTATAAAACTCGATTTGTTTGTCGTTTTTATCTTCAGCTTTGTTGACCAAAGTGGATGTCGAGTCGAAAATTAGATTTCTGTAGATTATGAATGTATTCTTCATTTTGTTGATTTTTAAACATTTTTTAATTTCAATTATCCGTAGCTGAATGTACTAAAGTCTTTAGCCTCTTGCCTGATTATCCCGAGTTATCTTGGGCTCGTATGAGTTGCAGGTACTTATTATCCCGAGAATACTCGGGTGAAACTAAATGATTTTACACCTATAAAAAATTAAAAGTTAAACTTAAAAACTACCGTAAATCAGGGTTACTTGGACCCTAGGGGGTTACTTGAGCCCACTACAATAAAATGATAAAATCTAGGTTTGGTACCTACTAGTTGAAGACTTGCACGTAGTTCCTCGTTTCTCTACTAGGTAGAAGCCCTCTGCAGTCTCTAACGCTAGTACCAAACCCAGATTTTATCATTTTACTGTGGGCTCAAGTAGCCCTCTTCTGGGTCCAAGTAACCCTGATTTACGGTATAGGTTTTATTTGTTTCATTTCCTTGTATTAAAATAAAATTTAAAAAATGTAATTTTTTGGCAAGATTTTTTCAAAAAAAAAAAAAAAAAATTGCAATGGAAGCAGTTAAGAAAGTTTTAATCTTAAATACAAGATTAAAACTAATGCTTTGGAAATAATATAAAACTTTTTTTCACGTTCCTCTTATCCTCTATGGTCTGTGTAATAGAAATAACATTTGTTTGGTATTTATGCTAATGTGCCGTGCTTACACTATTTCACTTTCTCA
Organism: Uloborus plumipes; assembly: GCA_038373865.1. NCBI lineage: Eukaryota > Metazoa > Arthropoda > Arachnida > Araneae > Uloboridae > Uloborus > Uloborus plumipes. The sequence continues at coordinate 19,731 of JAXGGA010016098.1, read as the reverse complement.
AAAGAAAAAGTAAAAGGTGTATTTAAGATACATGCGTATTTAAAAAGCACTATGGCGAATCAAGGTGCACACAGCGTAACCCGTTTAAGCTATAAGACTTTTATTTTCACAAACGTTAGTCCTATATGTGTACTTTCAATTGCAAAAAATGATCAAAATAAAAGGTAGAGTTACGATATTGAAAGTTTGAAGCGAAAAAAATAAATCCCAGAAAAAATCCGAAAATTAAGTTTCAATCTTAAAATTAAGAGATAATTTAAGTTAAGTTATAATCATAAGACCTTTACATTGCATTTAAGAAAATAATTTTGGTTGAAACATAATACTAATAGAAAAAAATGAATGTTTTGTAACCAAAACTTACGAAGATATTCGAGTTCTAAATATTAGGGAACTAAGTAGAAGATGAGAGTGGAACATATCGTCGGCACCAGGCTAAAATTACGAATGTGAACATCGGTATTTTTCAGGAGAGCCAAAACACTGAATATAATTTTTTCCCACCTGACCTAATAGGTTATTTTCAATTTTTAAATTTTATAGATATCTTTAAGCTTAAAACTATCGTTCGAAAGTATCATTTTAATTTTAATTATTTGTAAAATTTAAACTTGAAAAACGCGATTTTTTACATTCGTTATTTTAGCATGATGCCGACGATATGACCTTTGTAGAATATCGACATGCACGAAATGCACAAAAATGTTTTTTTATTTACTATGAATCCACGAAATCGCCATTTTTTAAACATAAGAAATTAAAAATTGCTGGCAAGGGTTGATACATTTTCTGAAGCAATGATTTTAAAACTGCAATTTTTCACCAACTCCCTAATGCATTCGATGAACATTCAACCCCCCCCCCCTCTCAATGCACAGCGTCAAATGATGAATGCTTAGCGGAATATAATTACCACCCCAAGAGCTACAAACGATGAAACTGAAAAGAAATGTCCCTGGTAAATATTAAAGGGTGAACATTGACACGCATTTAAATAATAGCAGTGCTCGGAACCGTTGATTTGGAACGACGCTATCATTAGAGCAGCGAAAAACATCATTATTCAACGTTGCAGGGTACAATTAGCGACGGAATTTCGAGAGGCCGGGACACTTTTGAATGACGTTATGTTGCGGACAAATCGAGCAAAAAAGGTTAGCCGGAATAATCATAACACTTAGGTGATTCGTGCATTTTCGTAGTTGATAAGGGCGACTATGTAAGGGGTGTCTATGTTTTGTTCTTTTTATGTGGGATAGACATCTTTCGAAGATATTTATATACTTTGGGACTAAAATAAGATGCCGAGTAAATTTGTCATTACTGTAAAATTCTTGCACAAAAGAATGCAACTCCTGGAAGTACTGAGAGTTTGATAACGATCATCAAATGAGTGAAACTCCCGAACCGTTGATTGAAAAAGTGGCGTATTAAAGCCAATTGAACAATTGCACCACTGTTATTCACTTATGCATGCTATAATTAATTCGCCTGTTGTTGTCTTGTGCCAGATAGGCTGGCAATGTTAGGTACGCTGCTTCATTTTTCCACCTGCCCCGTCATTTGGTGTGAAGTCCGATTTCTACAGTACACATATGCCATAAGGCCCCGTTTGTAGGGCAACTATTTACAGCACAACACAAAAAAAGACAAAGACGGGAGAGAAAAAGTATATTCATGCCCGAGCCGGGATTCGAACCCAAGACCACTCCATCCGACTATGACTTCTCGGACTACTTGGCAAGGTGGCCGTCAACTAATTAGGAAAAAACTTTTTTTAAGAACACTTTTTTTGTTGTTTCTAAAAGTAGCACTTTGCTCTTTGAACTTTTCAGAGAAACAGTGGCGCAAGTGTTTCATAGGCGTACACCACATTTGTTTTCAACCAGTCATGTAGATGCATGAAAGAGAGGAAAATTTTTGCAGTTAAGAATAATGCAATTCATGAAAATAGAGTTCAGTAATGCATTACAGCAGTGCATAGCTCAAAGATGCTTTAGATGTAGTGAAATGCTGGGGGTGAAGAAAAATGCAAAAAAAAAAAAAAAAAGTGATGGCAATCATGAACTCAGACAATACTAATTTACTAACCAACTTTCTAATAAGCATGTGCTGTGTTTAACGTAAGATAGATAGTACTTCTTTTAAGTCAAACGAAATACTTAATGCAAAGCAAAATGCTTCGATTTGGGAAATTCACGTGAATGATTCATTTTCTGGTGCAAGTAACCTCCTATTGCAATTTCTTAGGGTCTGAAACACGTTTCTATGTTTCCAGTGGGCCTGCGTAAGACCTACTGCGATACCCTGATGTGAAACTGAGTCTTTCACGTGTCACCATTAAGGCGCGGATGTCAATGGCGCGTATAGTTTTGACTCCAAGTTTCCACAAGATGGACGCATATAGTTTTTATTCAATGCGAAACTGCACTATGAATTTAGTCTTGCCGAAGGTATTTAAGGCCAAACGAATAACCAAGGGATCTTATACATGCCACATAATCATACTACATGAGCGCAGACGATTTTATGCATCTTGAAAATCCACTGATTGGCCACCACGTGTCATAACCTCGGTCCAAAGCGTAGAAGGTCAACACATTACCACCACGCCACCCAGTTCATGACTGTAGCATCATGATTGTTCTGCACGATTAAAAATTTTACAGTAAAATGTATTCGTTAAATGTTGCCAGTACTTTTTGGCGTAAAATTCTATTTTACTGTAAAATTTTACGATTTAACCGGCAAAAGTTAAAAATCACGAGTTTCGAGCAGCCGGAGTCGAACCCGGGACGCTAGTTTCGCACAACGGCTTCGTATCCACCATACAAAATTAAACTCGTTACGTAATCGGAAATGGGGTTTTAAGTACACATTAAGTCAGTCGGTAGATTAATTGGTATGGAAATCGCTTTTGTTTTCGTTACAATTTATCGTAAAAAAATATATTCTGTAAACACTACACTTTCAGTAATATCTACCAGAAAAGTTTCCTAAGTTTTCCACATTGTATAATCATCGTATATACGGGAAGGTGAAGATTTAACGACCAAAGCATGAGTTAAGCAATATGAAAAATTAGTCACACAAAATAAATAATCTAATAATTAAAATTTGGATAGTTTATTAAGATATTTATAAGTCTCATAAATGTTTTTTTTTTTTTTTTTTTTTTTTGTGGTGCTGTTTTACACAAAAAAACTGGGACTAAAAACTACAATGAAGGACTGTGAGCTTGAGAAGTAATTTTGATCCAATACTAAAGAAATATATAGACTGTTACAAAGTCGATGTTAATGCACGGAAAAGATGGCTTCTTTAGTACTGGAAGAACTTCTTGTCTCACTTCAGTTTTATCCTATAGTATGTTGATATTACTCAGTTAACTCTAGTTAATAAAATGCTTGCATCTTGCAAAACACTGGAGAAAGTTTTTTCTTCTGTAAGAAAAGAAGGAAGTACAGTGAACTCTCACTTAGGCGCCTGCCCAAGGGACCAACAGAAAAAGCGCATAAGTGAGAGAGACGTATAAGTGAACAAGCATATTTAAAGGACTAAAACTCAACATAGGTTATAATGAGAGAGTGAATAGGAATGTTTCTATAGAAAAGGGACATAATATTACAGTTTGGCAATTACTGTAACGTAACTATAATGATTAAGAGAAAACAAAAGTTGTAACATACCTAATTAGAAACTGTTCCCATTAAAACGATGCATAATAGACAATTGTCCCTCTTCGAACTCTAGTTCATGAGGAAAAAATGCCTTCCGTGAGCAATAAAGGCGAAAGATTAAAGAGGAAAGTAAAGAAAAATGATTATCTTTTAAAGAAAATTAATAAATTTTCATACATTTTAGGGAAAATTCGGCGCATAAGTGAAATATTTATCTCTAGAGCGACGCATAAACGAACGATACTATCATTATTTTGCTATGGAATGTGCTGGGAACATTCAAAATCGTCGTATAAGTGAAAAAGGCGCATGAATGAGGCGGCGTATAAGTGAGAGTTCACTGTATACCTTTAGGAAAACCTGAGGGGGAAATATCATATCAGGAGTAAGTAAGTTGACTGACAGAGAAAACAATTTAAAATTAAAGACAAAAAGAAATGGGGTTTTGCAATTCTCCGTAGAATTTGTCTCTGGCGAAGGCGGTGACAGTTCCCGGATTATGGTTTCTGCCTCAGGGAAGAACTCCGTTTTGTCTGGAATTTGTCGGCAGACGTTTCAGTCCTTGCATAATACAGGTGGAGAGGGGTTCGCCACAAACTGAATGGTTTGATTTGAATAGTCTGGATTTGGACACTGTTCTATGGTTTTGTAAGTTTTTATTTTTGGAATTATTTCAAAATTCTACTTCTCAAAAATAATGTAACAACTTTGGACTCATTCTTCGAAAAACTTTGCATTTCGTGTTCATACAAATTAGTATTTTTCAAGATTTTTTTTTAGATTTATGTTCCATATCTATGTCGAAATTCCACTTGATAAATAATTATGTAATTTCAAAATGTTATATTTTGTAACATTTTCAAAATTCCATATTTGTCGATCAGTAATTGCCCCAACTTTGGTTATGCATTGTTAGATGGTATACTTCATTTTTCCCATCAAACCTAGAAGATCTTGTTACTATTAGGGGGATTAATAATGGAGTTTCAGTGTTCTATTGTATTAAATATATTTATACAAGGGAAAGGAGAATTATATGCATATACCAGTAAAAATTTTCTATTGAGGTTTCAAATAATTTAAATCTCAAATACAAAGACCAAACGCATTACAAAGTGAATAAGCAGAAATAGTAAATAAATAAATTTCAAAAATAATTTAAAAAATCAAAGTGAAGAAAAGGAACTTAAATTTACATAAAATCGAAATACAATGTGTTAAGTGCTCGATGAGCTGTGTTTTTTTTTTTTTTTTTTTGAAGAAAAAATTTCATTACTTTTCAATTTATTCCAGAATGTGGTTAAAGATTTATAATGAAAAATATGAAACAATAACTAGCCATGCGAAATAAGGAAATTGTCCAAATACGTTTTTAAGCTTTAAGAAGCATAAAAAGCGAAAAAAGCAGTATGAAACAAGGGTAGCGAAATATGAAAGAACTATAGCTGTAACTAATACGAGATGGGCTGCAAGAAAGAAAAAAGAGATTCTCTTCAGCTTGCTGAGGAAAACAAAAAGGAAACCATGATCTGAGAGGAATCGCAATCAAGTTTATTAGCGTTGTCAGTTTACATTGATCGAGATGTAAACGGTTAAATTGGCTGGTACTCCACTTCACCCCTTTCTCAATATAATGAAGGAGAAAAGAATTAACCTAGGCAAATTCTGTTGGGTCAATTTCTAAAAAAAAAAAAAAAAAATGAACAACCCTATGTATTTTATTTTAATGATCACATTTATAGCTAACAGACGCCTGAAAAGTTCTTATCCTTCCGTTTATTTCCCTTTATATTGTGTGTCAATTATACTACTACTTTGTGTCAGTTTGCATTTCCATTCGACGTACCTAATAGGGTGCTTGGTCCACCTAAGTAGGCGTGGGCATCTCTAATCTTAGTGGCTCATACTCTCCCAGCTTGGAGACACTCAGACTAGATTTCTGGTTTTTTATTTTGCCCTAAGACGAGAATGTCTAATATGATTTCCGATAATTACAGGAATATAGACATACTGAATGAAACTAAATAAAATTCAAACAACCATGTATTGCGAGTTTGAATTTTGTTTACTTTTTACCAGGAGTGTATCTTACCAACTGCAATAATTATAAAATGGAGCTACCTGACAACAGTACAGTACTTTCTTCTATTGTCTATAAAGGTTCAAAGCACAATAAGTAAATTAGGAACTAGAACCCGCAGTCTTTCACTCTTAAACTGCTTTTGTAACTATCTTTATAGCACAGTAACTGAAACGGGACTTTTATGTAAAAGTGTTAAAACGGTAACATAAGAAACACCGCCATATAACAGTTACGAATCAATATTGTAAGAGCATCAACAGCTTTCAGTAATACGAACGTCAGTTCAATTTGACGTCAAAGGATACGTAATAAAATCAATTGCCCCTCCCTTAAAGCAGTTCTAGATCCGCTCATGAGTGAAGACGGTGGATGTTTGAACGGCTAAGATCGAACCCGGGACCCTCTTAGTAGTTTTTTGGACGTGACAGACGGAGGTGAAAGATTTCAAGCATTCTCACTAGAGCTCCGTCCGAAAGTCACCTGACGGTATTCCCCCACTCATTATAAATATCGCGCACCTGGCGAGAGCCAATGAAGTCGCTACCAAAAAAGTCTGCTTTCGGCCCCGACGACATCCAGCATTCTAGAACGGCGACGGAAGTCGATGATTCGGCGTGCTGTCATGCCAACGGATTTCAAAAACCAGTTTCGCAGCGAAAAAATCTGTTCAGACGGGCGGATCGGTCATAATGTGAATAGACCTATTACAGATCGAGACACTGCGCCCCGGTTTTCAAGTTACGTAATAACAACAACAAATTAGAAAGTCTTCAGATTATTTTATGAGGGTGTAAAACGAACTGTTACCAGAATCCGTGCATTACTTTGGTTTGATGGGCTCTGATTAAAGAGCAACTTTTTTTTCCAACATATGACACCTTAATACCTTATCATATCTCAAAACATGGGGGCCACGGTGGCCTAGAGGTAGAGTCCTCTTCTCGTAGGCAAGTGGTCGCGGGTTCGAATCCCGCCCTTCCCATGGTTGTTATTTCAACCTCTCTGCACCGCAAATATGCTCTGTGTTTGTCAGGAGGCAAAGCGCATAGTACGCAGTCCTCATGTATGTCGAAGCAGATGACTTCTATATAGAAAAAAAATCTCAAAATAATAGTTGTGTCATATGTCACAGATCGTGTTAATCCAAAAGGATTCTTTCTGGTTTATGACCGCACGCACTGCCGCGAGATTTTAAAACGAGGTGATGCCGGGACACGAACGACTGAGCTGCGTGCCGTCTTCGAGAAATTTTAAAACTTTCTCGCAAATAACTCGCGAGCTCCGAGAACTCGTTTGAGTGGATTTGCATATTGATTGGCGCCGCAACATACGGGGCTGTTTACAATTTCGCGGGAAAATGTCCCGCGGCGAGAGAACTCATCTCCGGGGTCGCTTGGGGAGAAACATTTTATTTACCGGCCGTGGGAATACTTTAAACGCCCACATCTGCGCTGAGGTTTCTAATGCTCTTCGAAGAAAAGTGCTTGAAAAGAAAGTTTTTAAATTCTAGGAAAGAGTTTTATTCTGCAACAACGCATATAATTGGTGATTTTAGTAAAATCCGACATCGTGATTTAGTTTTGTGTTTTATAATGATAGGTTTTCTGAACGCAGTAAAAGTGGGATGTTGCTTTTTTTTTTTTTTTCAAATGGATGTGCATACATCTTTTAGCCAAAAAAAAAAGAGACCTACAGCCTAAATAAGTGAAATACAAGTAAATAAAGTTCGGCATTTGTTTATAATCGAAGCACTGATTTATTTTTAGAATTTTTGAGAGCACAGATTTAACTCGCGAGAGCTCGCGCGGGGTCGAGAACTATCCCAGCTATTTTTGTTTCCATTTCCTGAAATTTCATAGCCAGATAAGGAAACCATCTTTTGAGTAGCTGCAATTGTGTCTTTTTTTGATGTGAGGCTGTGGTTGGAATTTTCTTAAACCCTTTCCATTCTTGTTAATAAGGAGATTGTTTTGAGAGCACTAGGGTCGGTTTCGACTTCGCGCTCGTGTTACAAATAATGGTGCGAGTTCTCGCGAGATAATAAAGAAAATGAAATTTGTTATTTTGGCGTTTTAATTACAAAAATCTTAATCGAGTTTATTGAATTAAAATATTATTATCAATCCAAAATAATAATTTTGAGTAAGCATGTCGAAATTATTGCACATGATTATATGTGCCAACAACTAAAATAATGGCTTTTAATTGACTGGTTATGGTCACATTAGTTTAAAGAGCCAATATTTAGAAAAGTGCCAAGTTGAAGTTGGAGTTTTCTGAAAAAAAAAAAAAATATTGGATTTAAAGTCTAAATTGGGTCTAAATGCAAGGAAATAAAAGGGGGGAGGTCAAGGAAGTTATTTACCCCCTCCTTAGATTACTCACTTTTAAACCGTTACAGATCTGATGAATGTTACAGATCTGATGTTAATATGAGCTACATATTTGAGTTTATGCTTTCAGTCTTCGTTAACATCTCTAAATATGATATCATTTCCTTGCATTTTTAACATAGAATTAAGATAATTATATTAAAATATATATATTAGGCTAAAAAATCAAATTTCATTATAAAAAAGCATTTCTTGAAAATAAAAATGAGCGATAAGGTTTTTAGATAAAATAAATTATGAGATTACCAAATCCAAACTAATAAAACATTTGTTTTGTTTTGAAACAACACACAACTTCAACTTTTTCAACACACAACTCTGCTGCTTGCTTTTTTTTTAATTAGTTGCAGGAAATTTAATTTCTTAATCAGAAATTCAAATTTAGCATGCTAGTTATTATCTAGTTATTTAGCGAAGTTATGAGAAATTGAAGCACCAAAAATAAATAAATAAATAAATAAATAAATAAATAAAATAATAATAATTAATTAACTTAATTTCTGCAGTGTCAATTTTTCTTATTTTACTAACTTCTATTGTTAGGTCATACAAACCACAAATGAAACAAGTGTACTAAAACTCATTGCTTTTCATTTTTTAAGAACAAAAATATTCAATATATATGGCTAAAACCTATGATTTTTTCTTTTTATAATTCTGAAACGAGTGAGTTAGTTCTGTAACATATTCGCTCTTTTTCAATGTTACCGCTCTGACTGTTACCGATCTGACAAACTGACAAAGATTTTTTTTTTTTTTATTTCTGAGTCGATCGCACTAAACCAAAATCAAACACGTGATTTTTTCACTTGTAATAAAGGACTATACTTATATATAAAATAATTTTTAAAATAATAAAGAATTCGCATTTTAGAGCTTGTTACCGATCTGATGACTCAAATGACACATATTATAAAATCACTTTAAAAAATCTTACCTACAATTTTAGATGCAGAAATGCACATTTTTAATTACGATTCGATAAAACATCCCACCAGGTACTCAGTATCACGTGGTATAGGTGCAGGAAATGATTTTGGGAGCCTAAACATAGATCGGAATTTATTGTTACCACTCTGACGGCGGAACTTGGGACACGCTTATTTCGCATCGTCTAGAAAATCAGAAATCGATTAAAACAAAAATTAAGTGAAATATTGACAAAGGGGTAAAAATAGAATGGTTTTTTTATGCAAGTGCGTTTTTTTTGGGAAGTTAGAAAGTGCGCATGACCTGTTTGCATGCTAAGCTTTGCTACTGGGGACACGTTACCGATCTGATTTTTGATGTATAAAAACAATATTTTCTGAAGGAAAAAAATTTTTTTTTCTGATGTTATTAGATGAAATGAAAGCAGAACCTTATCTTCTTTCTGGGGAAAATTATTTTTTTAACTAGTTATTGAAATACTAGTGAAAATTCACTTGGGACTCAAATTGGCACTTTTCTAAATATTAGCTCTAAAATTATTTACATATCTGTACCTCAAAGCCAAAACGACGTAAGTCCAAAAATGGCAATTTTCACTTTATCACTACATTGTAAGGGGAATCACATTCTGCATCGACCCATGAAAACATTATTCTCGAAAAATAATTCCTTCAGAGTTGTCTAGCAGCATTGAAAGAGTGCGATTCCCATCCTTTGCATGCTTCAGACACACCTTTTTGCCCTCCACTGAATAGCTACGAAAATGGACTTACGTTAGTCTGGTTCTGAGGTACAGGTATATCATTCAATGGCCAAAATATACCGACACCATGACATTGATTATACAAGACAAACCTGAGCATTACTAGTTGACTAGCCATAACTTGTCATTTATCCTAACTACAAATAACAAATCTAACCTACAGTTATCATGAGTAAATAAAAATGCACAGGAAATTTCTGTGTCCAACATTTGAAATCAAATTTACAGTAAATAACTTATGTAGGTATATAGCATGAATAAAATACAAACGTGTTGATGTTGACTCAAAGAATCTATATACTTTACTTTGCTGCAAGCGAATTTAAACACTTTTCAGGAAAGGTTGTTGGAAAAAATTGCCAGATGCTGCTGATTGGATTTTGAATCTCACTTTTAGTGCCGAAATTGGGCAGATAGCTAGATATTTTTCAAGTGCTGGACAATTTAAGTCGTCTATTTTGCTTTTATCATTTCATTTAACGAAGAAACATTACCTTCTTTTCTATACAAAGAGTGAAAAATAAAATAAAACTGAAGAAAACATTTTAAAGCTTTGAATGGATTTGAAAAAAAGTATTGAAAAAAACCCTATCTGTAACACAGCAGCAGTAGCAAACAACATGAAAAGGCCCACTAATGAATCTACATCCAAAGGATTACACACCGTTGCATTGAAAAAGAGGTTCCTAAAAACTTCGAAACACGTGTTTGCATTCAATCGCTAATTTGAGCTTTTTCTACGTAGTTCACTACACTGTAAAAAAATAATGTTGATTTTACAGTATAATACAGCTAATTTTATAGTAATAAGCTGTAAAAATTTCTAATTTTACACTAAAAAACTAAAATTGCTCAGTTCACAGTACTAAATTGCAAAATTGCTAATTCTACAGTAATAATCTGTCAAATTGCTAATTTTAGTTTTCTTACCGTGCATTTTACGGTTTTAAACTGGAACCTCTGCTGCCAGTATTATACTGTTGTTTTTACAGTATAACACAGCTAAATTTTACGGCCAATAAACTGTAAAATTTCTAACTTTACAGTAAGAAACTGAAAATTGCTAGCTTTACAGTTTATTACTGTGCATTTTACAGTTTTAAATTGGAACCTCGGGTGCCAATATTATACTGTAAAAACAACAGTTCATTTTTTGCAGTGTACTGCTATCTCAACAGGATACAAACACACCTCTGCACAGATACATCTAAAAATGCGATGCAGCACAATTAATGCATCGTCCCGAAAGTGCGTCGGGCAGGCGAAATGCGATTTCGGTGTAACCGAAGCGCAAGTGGCGTAAATCCAGATTTCTTGCTCGCACGCACACGCGATGTGGCTTAATCACGTTTCATTCCCGGGAAGCTTTTCCCCAATTTTTCCCTGATAGCGTAATGACACCGAGAAAATATCTGTCTCCTCTAATCTCGGCAATCAATATAGAGATTATCGGATTTCGGATCTTTTTATTTTTTCATCTTCTTCTAGCTCTAACGAAATGAGACACTTCTAAGGAAATATGGTCCTGTGGCAGGAAGACGTGAGTATTTGAATAGTAAATAAATTGACAATGCTACCGTGCTAAGCACAAAAGTCGTATCTGCACATTTTAACAAAATTGAGTTATCGCCAGCAGGTGGCTCTTTGTGACGTATTTTACCTACATACGAAATAATATGGTCTTTTGAGAACGAGAAATATTTTCAAAAAAATTCTGGAAAAGTGTCATCTGAATCAAATACATGGTGGCGCAAAACTTTAAAGAGTGATATCTCAGTTTGATCTCGACTGCAGATACCACTTTTGCGCTTAGTACGGCAGAACATAGTATAATCATTAAAAAAAAACTTATTAGTATACTATACCATTTAGAAAAGTGGTTTTGAAAAAGAACATGGAGACGTGATGAAGGTAAAAGTTCAACCTAAAACGTATGAATTAAAAGTGTAGTGACATCTAAAAAAATGCTGATAGTGTTTAAAATTGATTCCCGATATGAGAAGCAAAATCCACTAGCAGATTTTATACATTGGAGGTTTTTGTCAATGTTAACCTACTTTTCAACGTTAAACGATTCTCAATATTTCTAACTACAATCTCTATTAAGTTTATCTCATTGTGCAAATGATGCATGAATCGAAAAAAAAGTAAATAGTTTATAAAATTACGAGTTATGCCTGTATAGAAGACACAAACTGGCAATATTAGTCATAATAACAACGTCTAAGTGCAAGCAGTTCCGGCCAAAAGCAGTTCCGGAAAAAATCGTCGTCTAATGCCCCATCTTTCTGCCAGGTCACGTGCTAAAGTCCACAGCCAATGAAAAAACAATAAGGTAATACCTAAATATTGCACACCCATTGACTCGGCCGAATGGCACCTAAAGTGAAAGAGTCACAAACATTACTTCACTATAATTATTCTTCCATAACTTTTTTTGCACTTCGTTGGAACCTACTGCGAGGATTATTATCCTAATACATTTAACTTCAAGATTTTATTCCTTCAACGCCGTTAGTACTCGTTTGGCGATGTATCAAATTAAGTCACATAAAATAGTAAGAGAACAAAACTAGCAGTTGGCCATTTTTATATCCAATTTTAAGCTAAATGACTGTTGTGAAACATCCTAATTTAAGGATATCAATTGGGTTTTGTCCTTTTAAAAATGTCAAGCAATATAATTTACACCTTTGAGTAATAGAATTCCTTACTAAAATCTGTGAGGCGTTTCTTACGTTAATGGAATTCAAAGAGGACAAATGAGTCATTTAGGAGCAAAACCCGTGAAGTCCACTATTTATCAAAAATAATCCTATTTTAAAACATATAAGTGAAAAGATCCTTCGCCAATGCCTTAAACACAATACATAAAAAACCGCTAAATCTAAACGAAAAGTGAATATAAAGTAACTGGTGTCAGAAAATACACTTTAGATACATAGTTCCGCCCAGGGCTGTATTTAAGGGGATGGCTTTTAGGGTTCAATCCCCCTCCGAAAGTTTTCAAAACTGTTACAAAAATACTTTTCATAGTTTCTCACTGAAAAAATTATCATTTGCTATTTTATTTTAATTTTGTTACTTACTTTAAAACTGCATTTGAAAAGTGAAATTATCATTATTGAATAATTGTACAAATTAAAAAAATAAGTGTTTTTCTGCAGTATTTATTTTTTATTGTAGTTATTGCAATCATGATTTCTTAACAATACACCTTTCCCTTCAAATTTTTAATACCCCTAAAAAGAAAAGAAAAAAAAAAAAAACGCCGAAATTATCTTCAAATTGTAAGTATCAAGCTATATTTAACACATGTGCAATGAGTTACTGCCCGTAACTCATTGCACATTACCCAGCTTTTGCCTTCAAATTTCGAGTAGAGCCGCACCATAGTTTGCGGACGCTCGCTGGTAAGATAAATTCACTTTATCTACCAGTTTCTTGGCTATCTTAGCTACATTAAGAGGATTTTTGCCTCCGGCTCGATCATTGACTATTCCTAACTGAGGAGCCCATAATAAGGGCGAAACTGCAGTCTTAGGATGCTATGATCGAGCTGTGGGTGCATTTGCTATATTTAACACATCTTATAAGTATCGTAAGATATAAATTTCAAAAGTACTTTATCGAATATGCGTATATGAGTAAACTCATCCATCCAGTTTTTTTTACATTTTCACATGTTCCCTTTTAACATCTATTGCAACAAAAATCAGCAGAATATAGAACATGAAGTCAAATTTTATTGGCTTTATAGATTTCACGAGAAATAGGTTTGGTAAAAACCCTCCCCGAAACTAAGGTCTTTTTACGGTGCTAGTTCCGCCTTCGGAACCATGGATTTTGATTCTAAGTGACTCAAATGTCATCACTGTTTTGCAAGGAATTTAAACGTATTAATTTTTTTATTAATAAGACTCCTATGATAATGAAAATTCTCGCTCTAGTAGTTCGTTTTCCACTTTACTTGCTTCTCTGAAGATTTAGACATTTTACGAAATTGGCAAAAAGTTATACAATAAAATAACACTTTTTATTTTGCTTTCAAACGATGACATTCCAGCATAAGTATCATTAAAAAAAAAAAAGAAACAGCGAAATAATGCTTTCGGATATCAATTTCTCAACACTATTTCGAAATTCAGCCAGAAACGCAGCGACTCCAGAAAAAAAAAAAACACCAACATTTCTTTTCCCCGAGTATCACTCGAATAACGTATTCTGCTGAACCCCCGTCTCCTTTTCAATGACCATCGAAACTAGATTCAAACTTACAATTTGCTTGTTGGATCACGCGCCGCTACTTTTTGCGAAGAGAGAAAAATACTAGAAATAAGAAGGAATTCCCCCCTTATTTTTCCTCCAGAACTCCCGAGTATTCGTAGCGAGAAATGGTTCAATCAATCTGACGATTTTCTCCATTGGTACCGGTAGAAATGGCTGAGAGGTTTGTATGGCTCCTAATAGTGTAAAAGGTTTTGGGCCGGCTTATCTTCCAGATCACGTTTATATGAATAGTTTACACCCTCCTAATCTCAGATTGATTTAATTGATTGCGTCGCCTTTTTTTTCTCCTTTTCTATATTTTGGGTGTGATTGAAATTGTGTAGTAGTGTGCATGTGTCACATTGGTCGTGTTTTAGTTCAAATAAAATGTGCTTCCAATGCTTCACAAGTAAAATAAAAGAAGTAATTTGTTATAAGGTTTTTTTTTCTTTCTTCATTAGTAAGCAAACATATAAAATCTAATTATTTCCAAACCAAATGGATATTTAGCTCCAAAAAAAAAGGGTAAAAATTTGCTCAAAGAAAAAAAAAGAAGAAGAAAAAGAAAAAGAAAGTAACAGAAAAAAAAGAAAATCTTCTCACAACTGTATAACTGCATAACTTTTGTTTAAAACTTTGGTTTTCTAGTTGTTATTCTTCTGTGAACGTTTTCAACAATTAATTTAAAGACTCTATTGGACGTACTTTAATAGCTTTGATATTTTAGCAGCATACTTGAAGTAGAATAGTTTTAAGCTCTGTATTTTAAAACGATGTATGTATACATGCAAGGAGAATAAGCAATTTGAGGGTGGAACCATCTTAACTGGAAGGTCGTGCTGTACTACCCAGCTTCGAAGAATGTCTTAAACGGTGCGAGTTTTAAGCGGCGACATGACTTTGATTTCAATAATGACATTCTGTCATTTGTTTTATTTTTAGACCTCAGACGTCATATAGGCTCTTTTCTGATTGGACTCGAAAATCTGCAACAGAGCGTCCCACTGAATCACCTCCCAGAGGGATAACTGTGGGCAAAGTTATGAAATAGTTTTTAAATGTGAGTAATTTGATGTGTAACAAAATTTCATCCGGTAAGAAAAATTCAAATGAAGTGTATATCTCCATGAATGCAGTCACATTATGCTCGAGTTATGGCACATGTAGAAAAAGCAAATGATTTTTTTAATGCCCCAATGTAACATTTGTGTTTTTGTCCATAAATTGAATTCTTTATCATCTTGATTCCATTAAAAATAACGTTATTTAATTTAAAGTCGCAGTGAGAAATAACCAAGTTTAGCTCATAAACGTTTTAAAGCAGTTCTCATAGTTAGAACAACCATTTAAAAGCTTTTATGAAACACTATGTGTGCTACCTTTAAAGTGAAAATGCTTTTTTTGCAGACATAATTCTAAGAATTATTGAAACAGTAAAATTCCTATTAAAAGGTCCGATCCGTTTAATTATTTTTGTTATTATCAAAAAAAGTTTTCTTTTCATTGAACCAATTGGGTACTGGAATCTTTACTTTAATCATAAATTAGCAGCTAATTCGCGTGAAAATTTCAGTAATTCTCCTTGTCTTTAAAATGCATCATTCATTATCATTCCAACTACAAAAAGTAACCTGAAGCAGTAGGGTAGTGTGAGGGATGACGTAGTATTGGGGAAGATGCCGTATCATGTGTTTCACTCACAAGAATCAACAAAAACAGCTAGCCAGTCAGTTAGAATAAAGGAGCATGAATATTGAGAGTATACATGAGTTGGTTTTGATTTACCGCTGGTTTAAGGGGTGTTTTTATAGTATTTTTGTCATTTGTACCGCTCTAATGAGTACCCGAATTAGTGTTAAATACCTTTGGCTAAGACGCCGTATTTTCCTTTGGGGAAGATTCCGTAGCTTTTCAACACGCCCTAGAGAAAACAATGATCCTACTAAACGTAGACAACGACACCGAACTGTAAGAAAATATGGGATTCGATAAAATACATTGCATGCAGTAGTTGGAGCAAAAATCTCATATACGTCATCTTCTGCCTACGAAAATTCCCCTAACCGCATTTTCGCTAACGGTATGTGGAAGATGCCGAAATGGAAAGGTTTTGTAATCATTAATTTTCGGCGGCAAAAATATGTTCTTCGAAGTGAAAACCATTTTTTTACCAATAACAAAAGACCATATTTTTGTGGATAAATTAGATTTTTAAAAATGAAACCAATGTGCTATTTTATGTAAATAAACATTGAAAACTACAGCGTCTTCCCCAATCTACCCTAATGGAATAAACGAAGCAAACCAATGAGTCACAATCTTTCGTTTAAACTTACAACGTAAAAAAGAACGGGAGTAGAAAAAGAATGAAATTTGCCAAGAAGTTAAGTTCGACTTTAAAAACTTGTTACTTACCTAAAACTTCTTACGTGCTTTGTATCGACCGAAATCGATAGCAAATCCATCGCATTTGGCGACTTATCCTCAATTCCTTTGGCGACTTCCTCCCCCGTTCCGGCAACCCTCCGAATCCGTGCGGTCTTCCGCGAATTGGGGGGCTTCTCAGCCCTGACAGATAGCCGGGGCATTCGGTGCGGCGCCCCTGCACGAAACGGAACACCAGGTGACACTGACACATGCCAGAGCACTCATCCGGCAGAAGCGGAAAAGTCCGGCGACAGTGACGGATGCTTTTTGAATGGCCGGATAGTTTGCCGGATCTGTTTGCGCTGAAGAGCTGGAACTCGAGAATACGCGATCACTGCTGGACCACGTGTTTCTTTCCCTCGACTTGTTAAACTTATTGGATTATTATATTTTCCAGTGGGACTTAGTCTTTTTAATGACAACTATGGTGGTTTTCTGAAATCACTCAAACTTTTTTGGAAGTCATTCATGATAAAGTTATCGTAGGCAATTTAATGACATTTTATGGTATAGTAATTATATTTCAATGGAACCTCCTGCAAAGTAATACATTCCGTTGTCAGTGAAATCGTTCACTTTAGAATATTTTTAACGACTTGAACATCAACATTGACATTACGATGGAGTAAATGTGTGGAAAAAAACACTACAACTTATCTACACACGTAAATTGCGAAGTACTATCCATTTAAAGTACCATACTAAGAAACTTCAATTCTTGGCTTACATAGAAATTACAAATCTTAGAATTTTACTTCACTCCCTCTCTCTTATGAAATGGTTCCTAATTATGCTTTTGAGGTAATTATAGACAAGCAAAAAAGTTATATTTCAATGCCGAAAATTCCCTTTATTAGTGTTTCATAGTCTTAATACAGATGGAATAACGAAAAAAGTTAACGACATTTCAGGGCACTATAATACCCCGTTCGATAATGATTCTAAATATATATTCTCACACAGTTGGTTTAGGAATAGGTAAATATACTTCTAGCTATTTGAATGGGAGTTGCAGTGAATTTTAAAGAACTTCTGCAGACCAACTTTTGATAGATAGTTTACAGCTTGTTACAGTTTCATGTTAATTTGATCTTCAAAACTGTTTACAACTTTGGAAAATAATACTTAACTGATATTAGCTTAAAAAGCATCCTATTCAGTTGAAACGTTTTCCTAGTTTTTGTTTTTTAAACAAGTTATCGCAAAATATTTTATAATGGAAGTACTACAGGTAAAAAGAAAGAAAACGAGCGTTAATGTTGTGCAGAACTGAAAGTTGAGAAACTTCAAGATTCAAATTTTTTCAAAGTGTTGTGTTTGTTCTGTAGAAGTTTCGAAGTAATGTCTTATGAAATTGAAGCAACATGCTATTTTGGGACTTTATTCCTATTGATGTGTGCAGTTGTATCAGGTGAGTGAAATTAATGATTTTTAGTACATTTATAACTAGCATAAGAGCGGTTTTAATTTATTATACTCTGCAATGAGAGCTGGTATGTCAAGTTCCAGTTCCTTTCTCACTTTCTACAATTTTCCCTTAATAGTTTTCATAGTCACTTCGCTATGAACTTTTTCCCACTTAGATTTTGCAACACTGGTTAAATGCTAAACGATTAAAATTGTTTTGTGCATAGACTGTGATTCAATTGAAAAATGAACGTTCATAAAGCACAACTTTTTCTTTAAAAAATTGTGTTTTCATATGTATGCCTGGAATTTTTAGAGAACGTTTAGAAATAACTGAGATATGGGAATATAAATAAAAGACTAAACTTAATTCGTTAAACATAAAATAAATGAAATGCCTCAACAGCAGTGTATTAAAAGAGTGTGGAGCTGTTTTCTTTTGTACGGTTTTCATGGAGACTACGCAAAATTTCTTAACTTAACGCCTAGTTTAAAGTAACAGAGTATAGTCCATTGATTAGCGTTACCTTAATAGTACTTAACAATTCCAAAAGAAGCAAAAACTTTTGTAAAAAAATTCTAATTCAACATGACTTTTGGATTTTACTTTTAAAAATTGTACTTACAATATCAGCGTTTTTACGCATAGTATGATTAACCCTACACTGCATAGCGTTGCCAATTGGCTACATGGACTATTTTTTCTTATGACTATGCATAAGGCAACTCAAGCATAAAAAGCAAGTTTAAGGTATCTTTAAAGCAAATATAACTATTTATCCTCAAAATTATTTTTTTTAAATGTATTTCAATGTTTTCTTATTACACTAAAAAACATACATATGTCTTTCAAGGAACAAAAAATCATGCAGTGTAGGGTTAAGTCACCATCTTTAAACCAAGGCTAAGGCAAGAAATACTACAAGCAATATGTCTAAGCCGCCTATCCCATTTAGACATTAGAGTTTCTCCCTTGTTATGGATTCTTCAGTCTGCAATAATAAACCTACTACTGCGGGCTCTTGCAGGTGTGAAAAATTTATTTTAGCTACCAGTTGGTTGCCCCTCTCAGTTTTGATGAGATGACATTTACCTCCAGCTCTGTTACGGTCTATTCCAGGCTGATGAGTCGGTAACAAAGACGAAACTGCCATCTATGGGGGTGAGTTGGGGAGTAACTGGGTTGTCGATATATTGCATGTATAAAATTTCACTTTTCTGCTGATAAATAAGTTGCAGTTTGACGTTTTTCGAGCTTTATTTATAGCGAAAACCAAGTAAGCAAGCTTGGACAATCCAAGAGCTAATATTAAATTTAAAAAGAAAAAAAAAAGAAAACGACTCTTATTGCGAACCTCATAATAAACGAACTCAGAAAGCATTTTAAAATTAAATGAATAGAACCGTTTTCAAGAGTATACGGTAGACACGAAAAATGAAAGATAACCATTACTAGTAAAATTTGCTAGTCGCAAAAGCAGAAGAGGGAAAATTAACAATCCTTAAAACATCCTTATACTAAATTCAATGTCAATGTCTGAGTTTAATTGTTAACAAATAGAAACCGGCAGCAGTTAAACATTTTGAATCATTGAGTTTTCTTCCCTTGTTGGCGAACAATGACATCGGTTTCCAATCGCGTAAATTTGAGGCTTATCAGCATTTGCTAAAACATGTCATAATTTAAATTCTATATAACATGGAGGCTTCGAATACATTCTATCAGACATAGAAAAATGTTCTCTTTATTCTGGTACTATTGTTTTAACGTTTCAAGTG
>JAXGGA010016097.1:0-27466 GCA_038373865.1 Uloborus plumipes | reverse complement strand
TTGGACTATTGTTCTCGCCCTCCCCCCTCCCCACCAAGAAACTCCCAACTATATATAACTTATTTAGGGCTAAAAGATAAACATATGCTGACCTTGCAAAATGACTTAAATTGCTTGATGTGTTTAGGAGGAAAAATTTTCTAATATCTCCATATATTATTTCTCTAAGCCGAATCCTATACCTGGTCGAAACTCGCTCATTTCTTTATCGAATTGCAAGAAAATTTATGATTTTGAAGCTTATCCCGCGGGCTATTGACGAAAATTAGACCAACCCTCTAAAAAGTGTCGGTTCGTTTTTTATTCGAACTTCAATTTTTGGGCACAAAATTGACTCTATCTAGCGAAATAATTGTCGTATCGTCTCCATTTTGATTTCATTCGAAAGATTAAAAAAAATGCGTTCTTTAGAACGTTTCTCCGCTAGCGCCGCGTAACGAGAATCTCGAAAATCCACGTTTAAGCGACTTATAAGCGATTGAAGTTTGAAAAAGTTAAATTTTTTGCTCAACTGTCAAAATCGTTACATTGTTGTTCAAATCAATTTTAAATGCGACATTTCAAGCCAAGGCTTAGCTCGGTAAACCTTAATTGTAACTTTTATTGTTTCAAAATACTATGGTAGTTTTGCGATAACGTTAGTGTTTAGTTTAGTAGTAGCCTTGGGTATTTGATTTTAATATAGGGTATCACTTTTGTAGTAGTTGTAAAAGTGAACGTGTCTTTGATCTCTTACTTAACGTGAACGTGTCTTTGACTTACTTTTCAGTCAGATTCTTGACCATGCCACTCTAGTTTGAAAATGACTCAGCGCAAAGGAATGAAAATTGGATGAGTTTAGTGGAACAAATAGCTACATCTATTGGTGGCATCAAAAAAAAAAAAAAAAATTTACAAATACTTTTTCATATTTTGTTAGTGGCCCATTCATCACCATGGCCCATTCATTACCACTCTCCCCTATACAATGAGTTACCGCCCATAAGCCAGAGCGGTATAACTCTGATCTACACCCCCCCCCCCCCCCCCCAAATTAAGCGCCAAACCTGGCACTCCCTTCGGACTTTTCAGGGTTGCTGTTTCTTATTTTGGGATAGACAATTTTCTTTTTTCTCAGATTCTAGGTTTTTGCTGTTGCCAAATTTAGTAGTTTCTTGTATTTTGTACCATTATTTGAGGTTTTTTTTTTTTTTTTTTTTTTTTTTTTTTTTTTAAAGTTTTGTTTCAAGAATTTTTTTGTGGCAACAGATATTATGCTTGGCAAGAAAAAAAGTCGCCAAAATTCTGATTTGTGGGGATATATCAAAGTATTTCCGCCAGAGCTAAGGTCTTAGCTACAATGAGAGGTCTCAGGATGCCATGACCGAGCTGGGATGTAATTGCTTTAGAAAATAAGTGTTCAAAAGTAAAGACAAGTGAAAAAATAATATTAAGATGATTTAGAATAGAGAAGGTTTTCTCATGTAGATCAGTGCTGTATAGAGATAAATAGATGTCGAGTGCGACTTTTTTAAACCGTTCAAGGCTAGAGCGGAAAAATGGGAAAAACCGTTTTGAAAACAAAACGGGTTTAAACCGTCAAATATACGTGGAAAATCTGGGGGGGGGGGGGGTAAACGAGTATTATTTGCATTGTGTTTTATAAGAAGACATTAATTTTAACCCTTCACTGCACGATTTTTTATATTTTCATGAAAAAAATCATTTGTTACCTTTTAAATAGCCCTGAGTTCAGAAAAAATAAAGAAAAAAATTAATCTTAAAAATGTGCACCAAAAATGATGTTTTAATTGTTTGTTCTATATATGGCACAAAGCACATAGCATATGCTTTGTATACCGATAAGTGTAATAATCTACAATGTGTTTTGTGCCATAAGTGGTATAAACAAACTTTCCACTAAGTGTATTTAAACATTTTTAGAACAAAGGAAATAATGACTAAGCATACTTCTAACGGAAATGCAGACACTCTTTCTTTCAAAAGCAAGAACTGTAATACCTAGACTAGTGCATAAAAATCACACTAAACTGTTATAGCAATGTTCCAGAAGGGGCACAAAACTCAGTTTAACTGCATTTAAAAATCATAGGAATATATGAGGGTTTATTTGGTTTGTGCCAGATCTGGCACACCGTGCAGTGAAGGGTTAAAGCATAAATTTTTTTGGTCTGAATAGTTTTATCACAAATCATTTCATACCAAACTTCATAGAAGTTTCTGCAAAACAATCATCTTCTCTGCTATACGAAATTGAATTCCCAAATTATTTTAGAGCAAGACTTAGAACTATGTTAATGTAGAACACTTCTAAAATGAGTCACATAGTTTAACTATTTTCAATCCTCTACTTTTAACAAAGTTCAGCCGACTGCTTTATTAAATTATTTGGTTCAAATCCAAAATATTGTGTAATATTTAAGTTTATTGTTGACTTATTTCTTCAAAGAATATACTGCACGAAAATGTCATTCTAAATACAGAAGCAATTAAATTATCTTCATATTGTACTCCTGAGAAGGATATTTATTTCACATTTTCAATATACAATAGATTCGAATAGAAAAGATGAGAAAACTAACTTTAATAGGATGGAACATAATTAGGTATATTTTAAATTATAGAAACATCGTGCTAAAATTAATTTATTTCGAACTATGTAAGTTTGATAGCAGGTTAATCATTTATTCTTGTAACAATTCATTCAAGCGACATTCTTAAGAAGCATCGATTTTTGAATAAATCTGTTCGAAATATATTGAAGAAGATAATACATCTGAGAAAATCATTAAAATTTTTAACGTGATATTCTTTCTTTTGAAAAAAAAATGCATTAGTAACCTCTAATAAACGTTTTTCTTCTTTTTTTATTTTTTTTTAATTTTTTATTTCTTATTTTTTAATGGAAGTAGTAGATTAATTTGGATTAGGAAGTAACGGCGCTTTTCTTTTAAATTTAGAACTCATATATTTGAATTATCAAAACAAGTATTATTCAACTTCGCAGAGATGGCCTATGACTCCTCCTTTTTTCAGGATTGTCCATTTTTAGGAAGGGGTGATACGCAGATGAAAATTGAGAAATGGGATTCACAATTGCGGCATTGGTTATAAAGCTTGAACACGTCATCTTGCTTACCTTTAATTGGTCTCCCAATTTGAGAAATTAGCCAAAGAGGAACCTATTTTAATTTTTGCACAGTCGAGAAAGATTTCTCATTGGATACAAGAAAGTAGGTGGGTCTTGGTTTTATATCTTTCCGCAGCCATTGGCCATTGACTGCAGCGCCTCCAACTGTTCATTTAAATTTAAAAACAAAATGGTAACATAAGGGTTGCAATAAAGAAAGCAAAGACTTGTTTTCACTTCCTCGCCAAATGCAGGTGTGGCTCGAAGAACTATTTAATATTTCATAAAACTTATCACTTCGCCAAAATGTCGCTAAACTTGCAAATATGGCACACTGGAGTTTCTTCCTTCTCTACCTATTTTAAGGAATAGACTCGTTTTCTCATTTGATTGACACCGGCCATCTCGTCGCGGTTGAATAATAACTGGAAGAAAGATATTAATGAAATGCAAAGAATATTGACAATAACAAAAGGGCGAACATACTTTGCTTTCAAATTATGTTATGCACATCCAATGCATAAATTTCAGACACAAAAAACTTTAAGTACCAATTGCAAACCAATAAACTGCAAAAAATGAACTGTTGTTTTTACAGTATACACTGTAAAAAATGAATGGTGTTTTTACAGTATAATGCAGCTAATTTTATGGTAATAAACTAAAATAACTAATTTTACAATACTTAACTGTAAAATTGCCAATTTTACAGTTTATTACTGTAAAATTGCTAATGCTTACAGTTTATTACCGTGCATTTTAGTTTCAAACTGAAACCTCGGCTGCCAGTATTATACTGCTGCCTTTACAGTATAATTTTGCTTAATTTTACGGCGATAAAATGTGAAATTTCTAACTTTACAGTAAGAAACTGTAAATTTGCTACTAGCTGTTAGTATTATACTGTAAAAACAACAGTTAATTTTTCGCAAATAATGTAAAATGCAGTTATAAACTGTAAAATTAATAATTTTACAGCATATTACTGTAAATTTAGCAATTTTACAGTTTATTATCGTGTATTTTAATTTTAAACGGATACCTCGGCTGCCAGTATTATACTGTAAGAACAACAATTTATTTTTTGCAATGTAGGAGTTATTTCATAGAAGTTTTTAGTTTTTCACCTGAATAACTCAAACTACACATGTGAAAATTCCATCCTAACAAGTCCTATTTTTCAGACCTGTTTCCATAACTTTTTTATAGATACGTAATGAATCTGCGTTATGACAGTTCGTGTCACGGCTGCCATGCGGTTACAAGAAAAAACCATAGTGTTATTGGTTAACGTGTTAAAATATTTCTAAAATTAATAATTTTTGACGCCAGTGTTTTCTGGTGTAGAACCTTTACTGTTTTATTGCAGTAATCTGTGACAAAATTCTGAAAATAATTATTTCTGCTCGTAGGGCTTTCACTGAAATATCTAAACTTTTTTGTCATAAAAAATAGACGAAGAAAAAGAAAAAGCATCTTTCTAACTAGTTTAAAAGCGTTAAGGGATAAATTTACCAGCTGTTATGCAGGTTGTACTAGTTGTTATTAAATTAACCAGTTGTTATAGAGGGCCTTGATAGCTTCATTTCATCCAAAAAGAGTTAACTATAAAATTATAAAAAAGCAAATATTTCAAATATGTTTCTAACCAGCTTGGATTGTCAAACATTTTTTACAGTTGCAATTATATTTATGAATTCCCTACGCAGATTGAATTTCAAGTAAATAACCGTTTAAATTTTTCTACTTACGTTTTTAGCGTGATACTAAAAATTACTCGTCACTTTGAGAAAAAGATACTTCTAAACTTAATCATTTAGAAGAGATAATCTACCTAATTTCATCGTCGTTTATCGCTTTTCCTTCACATTATAACTCTCTTTAAGTTGTGAAGTTTCGCCTTTGCTTTTAATCACCTCGTAATTTAAAAGGTCTTTAAAGTACCTGAGACTTTCACCAAGGAAAACGCATATGGAGTGCAGACACGAGGAGTCATTTTCTAAAGCATTATTAAAGTTCCTGCAGTAAGGTACCTCGTCCTTTGATGATATCTTCAAATGTTATTTTTATTTGAGGCGTTATGAGAGTCGAAAGTTGATGACGGAAACGACATTAACAAGATGATTATTTGAAAAATTACGTATTTTAAAAATTGCTTGTAGTTTTGAAATGTATGATGGCTGATTTGTAAAGTAGTTTTTGCAGCGGGTCATTCCGACGAAAATGGTACAAATCGTATCCGAGACTGTAGAATTTTTTAAAATCAATTTTTATAACTACCACCCATTAAGGGTATTTTTTATTGGTTCTTCATTTAATTTTGTGCCATCAAGTATCAATTGATTAGGTATAATCCATTTAGAAAGGACACAAAAAAATTATCTTTGTCAGAAGAAGGAGAAAATGATGCGTCCCAGCTTCAAATTGCTAGAATTTTAAATGTGATTTAAAATTAAACTGAAATGTAACAACAAAATATATGACACTGCACTGCACAGAAGATGCTTCTGACACCATTTCTGCAGATTATTACGCAAATGAAAAAAAAAATTCCCCAAAAAACACTAATATTTATCCATGTCCCTATATTTTCTATGTTTCGAATTGTCCACTCTGTTATATGCCTTTTGGAAATAAAATAAACAATTGCATTCAATCTGATATATTTTTGGAAAAAATATAGGTAGTATAACTGCCGTGATTAGCTTGCTACATTGAATTATGTAGTCAACAACCAGGGTGAGCTTCATTCTTTTCTTATGGTAGTTAATTTGAACTGTTGGATGTCCATTCTGTTAGAGCCGATTTCATGATGAAAAAAAAATAGATTTTTTTTCTTGAAATTGCAGACAGACTTACAGTTTTAGGCTGTTTATTCCACTTTATGCTTGTTCTGTGATTCTAACTTTTCTTTGTGATTATACAGATATTTTTACAGGCTTATTTGTCCACTCTGTTATATCACTCTGTTAACCAAAGTGATCGAAATATTTAAAATCCTTTCATAAATGAGTCATGTAATAGTTTTTTAAACTTCATTATACATAAATAAATGGAAACTCAATAAAAAAAAAAATATGATTAGTTGGTGGAAATTATTTAAATTGATAATCTTAAGTAAAGAGTTTCAGACATGATTTGTACCATTTTCGTCAGAATGACCCAGTCGTAATTGGTTTGAAATCACAAGAAACACGGTTTAAAATCTATGCAGTAGGTTTGAAATATAGTTGACTAGCTGAACAGCTGAAAGCTTTCACTCTTGATAGTATTAACTTAAAAAATCGATTTTTTAACAATAACTTTTCGAAAACCCGGCATGATGAAAATTTCCATTCTTTACTGATTTTAGAGGAAATGAAATTATGCTTTACTTTTATACATTAAGAAAATATTAAGGAAACAGACAGAAGAAGCACCATTTAAGAAATATTATTCTTCCTAAAATAAGCAGTTTATTTCCCTGTGGTTTTAATGCGACAGCAAAACTGGTTTAAAAGCCTACATTGAGTTTAGATCCTTGTCATTGAGTGACACAACCCATTACAGGATCGCATCTGCTATCTTTGCATTTCTAGCTCAACTCTGTATCCAACCTCGAAATTCATTTTCCTTTTGCCCACATTTAAGGAAGCTACGAACGTGAAATATACATCTTCACTGTAAAACATAATGTTGTTTTTAGAGTACAATGCAACTAATTTTATGGTAATAAATCGTAAAAATTGCTAATTTTATAATAATAAACTGCAAAATTTCCAATTTTAAGGTACCAAACTGTAAAATTGGCAATTTTACAGTAACAAACTGTATAATTGTAAGAATGAAGGCTTTCACGGCCGGAGTAAATACTAGTTAAGGATTCCGGGCTGTTGTGCCGTGGTCTAAATGGCTTTAATCCATACGTTTCGATCGCAACTGCGGCGGTCATCTTCAGTGGGTTAGAATCAAAGAGCATCAGAGAAATTGCCGGCTGGGTCAGACTGAAAAGTCGGCTATCGCGAAGCACACTTTCAGTAATGGAATACATGATATAAAATTCAAAGAGACCAAAATAATTTCACGGACTTCAAATTATTTCCCCAGATTGAATAGAGAGGCCATTGAAGTTTTCAAACACCCAAATAATTTTAACAAGAAGGAGGAAGAAGTAAAAGTTAACAAGCTTTGGCATCCAGTCATCTGTCAATCTCGAGCCGGAAGGTAGAGGGCGCTGCGTTTTCAATTTAAAATCTTGCAGCAGTTCGAAATTTCGCATCAGTCGCCAAATTAATCAACGACACCCACTGAAGATGACCGCCGCAGTTGCGATCGAAACGTATGGATTAAAGCCATTTAGACCACGGCACAACAGCCCGGAATCCTTAACTAGTATAAACTGTATAATTGTTAAAATTACAGTTCATTACCGTGCATTTTACAATTTTAAACTAAAACCTCTGCTGCCAGTATTATACTGTTGTTTTTCCAGTATAAAGCAGCTAAGATTTTCTGCAATAAACTGTAAAATTGCTTACTTTACTGTAAGAAACCAGAACATTGCTAGCTTTACAGCTGATTAAAGCGTATTTAACAGTTTCATATTGGAACCACGGCTGCTGGAATTATACTGTAAAAACAGCATTTCATTTTTTGCAGTGTTGTAGAATAATATTCATGCTGAAATGCTACACAAAACGAGAAATGAAAATAAACGTAAAGCGGAGAACTTAAGTTTTATTATGTAAAAAGTCTCGAATAATCCATTTACGTTTTTTGAGAAGTTTCTTGAAGCTTAATGCTCGTTAGAAGAATTATCAATTTAGCCATAAGCATACTTGAAGAAACATTTTAGCGAAATTCCGTGGAAGGTCTTAAGAAAGACAGATGCCTTACACATTTATTTTCATTATGAAATTTAAATTGACATAATCCTTTTTACTAAAAAGTTTCAAATATCTCTTAGTGAGATTCTTTTAAGATACATTTTGGAAGTTGTAGCATTCAATTTAATCCTTTCAAGTAATTATCGGCGGAGTTCGGTTTTTAGGTACCAAATTTTACTGTCCCTTTTAGAAAAATGTGTGTATTTGTTAATGAGTCAAAGCGACTGCTTGAAATTGAATATGTACTGAAAAACTGTTTCAGATGTAATGCGCCGCATGTAGAATCCGTTGAATTTTTGATTAAATACATGAGTAAATTTAAGAGAAATGTGTTTCCCTCTGTTTCTTCTCATTTATTTGCTTTATACTTATCAAATTAAAATTACAGCTGAAATTTACATTTCCAGTTAATAGCAAACCCGTTTTTTTCTTGCCATTAATCCTTCAGAGAGAATAAATTTACTCAGTGCTCAGTTTTTGTTTTTTATTCTTTCATCGTTATTTATTATCGAATCCATCAGACTTTATTAAAGACATTCTACTGTAAAATATAATTTACTTGTAATGATTCATAATTCAAAAACTGATAACAAAAATGTTTATAACTCTTTTTGATAACTTCATTTTCTTCGTCATCTTGATAAAATAAATCAAATTTTAGGATAATTCCAATACTGTAGACTAGTGTTAATGAACATATTCAGAAAAAGATAAAATCGAGGTAAAACGGGATAAATTCCTAATCAAGAAAATTCGAATATTCTGTTGCATAAAATGTATGAGTATTGCAGTAATATAATTTGTAATACTAATTTATATGAATCATAAAACTTGACTCAGTAAAGAATTAAGCTCCAAACTGTTAATTATAACTATTTTTAACGACCAAAACCCTCACGAATTGATAGAGTTCCTTAAAAACTTCCAAAACCTTTTAATTGTTGTGTTTACAACAATTTCAAAAAAATGCATTCATTAAAATATTTATGAAATTACGTAAATAGTTATAAGGCTGTGTCTTTTTATACAAAAAATTAATCTTTAATTATAACATTTGTTATATTTCGCAATTATTATCAGAATTATCATTATTTTGCTATTTTTTACACAAGATTGTCGTTGTTTGTCAGATTTATTTTCCAAGGAAAACTAAGGTTTTATCTGAACTTAAAATTGAAGTATGTTCAATGTATAAAATGATTATCTCCTTCCTTTTTTATGTTATTGAAAAAAAAGTAGAGTTTTTTTAAGCCTTAAACACGGAGTGAATTATGAAAATAAAACCAGAGGGACCACGTTTAATGTAACCATTTCATTAGAAGTTAACTAATTTTTTTGCTATTTATGAATGATGCATAATATAATTACATATAATCCTTCAACTAGTAGTTTTTGTAAAGTTCAATTTTCAGTAAAGCAAATCAGAAAGACAACCCTAGAAAGAAATTATTCCATCGTCTTCCTTTCTGGAAACCCTTCCGAGAACCATTCTATTTTCTTTTCCTCTTTTTAGCCTACTTTCCCGTTAAAAATAAAAGAAAGACGAAAAAAGTATTAAAAGTAGCTTAATGCATCTAAAAAATATCGCCAAATCCAAAAAAAATCGCCAAGTTAAAAAAAAATATCGCCAAGTCCAAAAAATATCGCCAAGTAAAAAAATAAAGAGGTAAAATGAATATCGAAAAATTAAAAATTTGAAAGTAGGGTATTGAGATGGGGAATTTGTGTGTCGGTCTGTCGGTCGGTCGGTCGGTCGGTCTGTCGGTCTGTCTGTCCCCCCCTAATAACTTTTGAATGAACATTCCGATTTGGACAAACTTTTTTTTGTTGGAAAGATCTCGGCGAGTACAGCTCATTCCCATATTTGATTTTTTGATTTGAACAATTTTTTGTTCAACTTTGAGCCGTTCAAATAACCGGTCCCGCGATACTAACTTTTGAATGAACAGTCCGATTTGAACAAACTGTTTTTTGTTCGAAAGATCTTTTCAAGGATACTTCATTCCCGTACCTACATTTTTAATTTGAACAATTTTTTTGTTCAACATTGAACCGGTCAAACAAGCTCTCACCCCTAATAACTTTTGAGTGAACAATCCGATTTAAACAATTTTTTTTTTGTTCGAAAGATATCGGCAAGGATACTTCATTACCGTATTTAAATTTTCAATTTGAACATTTTTTCGTTCAACATTGAACCGTTCAAGCAACCTTTCTCCACCTAATAACTTTTAAGTGAACCGTCTGAATTGAATAAACTTTTTTTGTTCAAAAGATCTCGGAGAAACTCGTTCCCATATTTCACTTTTCAATTTGAACCATTTTTCGTTCAATGATGAACCGTTCGGAAAATTTTTTAACATGAGCGCCTACTGGGAAATTTAAATTGAATGTTGATTCTAAACTTAAAGGCGGATTTCCTTCAAACTAACTTTGTAAGAAAACAGTTTTGATAAAAAATGTATGTTAAGTACTTTTCTGAAAAATCTTCTGTGAGGACTCTGATTCCGACTCCGACTCCGCAAACATGGCGGAAATGCAGGCTCAGAAAAAAATGACTGACTGGGCAGACGATTTTTTGTTTATTTATTCATTTTTTTTGTTTAATTTATTATTATTATTTTATTTATTTATTTTTTTTTTGGCAGACGATATTTTTTTTTTTTTTTTTTTTTTGATTACAAAAATTGTTCATTCACGCGAGCATTTTATTCTTTACTTATATTTAACAACTGGCAACGGATTAAAAATAAAATTCGAGACATTTTATTAACGAACGAGGTTTTTTTTCTTTCTTCGATAAAATGTGTTTTGATGTTCTTTGTACTTTTATTTCATTTTTTATTTTTTTTTCATTTGAAAACGATTGTGAAATTTTTCTACGGAAGAACTATAGCAGTTACATTCTTTAAAAGGTGCGACAAAACTTTATTTACTCGTTTATTTACTTTTTACGTGGCCTGATCATCTGATGAGAGGGGTATATTTTGCTATTAGAAATCAGCTTTAAGTGTTATAAAGGTATGTTTGACATAATTTTCAGTTTCAGATATTCAAGAGAATATTGATTAGATGCTAGATTGCCGATGTCGATGTACGGGAAAGTAGGCTCGTTTAGTTCTTGACAGAACTTCTTGTTGACACTTGAAAAGATCGGTTTTAAAAATCATTTATATGATTATCTGTCATTTTCTCGAGAAGGGGAAAAGTTTTAACAGTCCAAAAATTTCCTTCCTTTAATTATTAAGTAGCAAACTTGTCAAATCATATCTTAAAAGTTTGACTGGAGTTTCGCAGTTACTAGTTGTTTGATTTATTATTGTTACTTTTTCTCCTTCGCCAGTTAGGGAGAAATCAAAACGAGTTATATCTGAATTTTCATGTCAAATTGCTCTGAACTTGCCTTAGAGCTTTACGAAAAATATTGCTGCCATGTATAAAAAATCAATTTTTTTAAAAAAATAATTTAATAATTTCACTCACACTTGCCGAAGACCCGTTTAAGGTAGTAGTTTGGTAACTTGGGTTCAAAAAATCGAAAAAAAAATTTTTTTTTGCTTAATTTGAAAGTACAATGTCTTGAGAATATACTGTGAAAATTGCAGACAGAAATTCGAAATATTTCGGGAGTTATAACGAGTTTCCTAGAGCGCCTCGGAGTTTGTTGTTGAACTTTAAACGCGTTTTTCTCAAAACATTGTTTTTCTGGTCGGCCCGGGTCCTAACTTTTTTTCTACTGAACCGATTGCTTTCAAATTTTAACAGGCTGTTCTACACACTTATAGTTCTCGTCGGTACTAACGAGAATTTTTTTCACCCCTAACTTTTTATTTTACAACCCTTTCTTTGCTAAAATAAAAGGACTTTTTTTTTCAAAGTCCGCCATTTTGTTATTTACCCTTGAAGTTTAACTTCAGTAGTTCCGACCAGAATGACATGTCTATAGATTAAGAATAATCAAGAACATTTGATTTTACATTACATCAAGAGCCAAAATCACACGGGACACACACGTGCTTTTTTTTTTTTTTTTTTGAAGTTCCAACTTTGAGTGACAATAAAAATAGTAATAAATTATTAATTTTTTTCAAATATTATTTTTTCTATATTTTCAATATGTAAATAAAAACACTCTTAATATTCAAGATAATTCATTTTTATTTTCCTATAAAAAACCACCCTCCAAAGAAGTCATGAAAATAGGCATAAGTTACCAGACTACTACCTTAATTTCTAACTGTAACGAAAAGTACAACGTTAAGGAAGCAAAAAAAACGCAGGGATACTCCAGACACGTGTTTCGGCGCTGCAAGGAATGCATTTTTCAATGCAAAAAAATTGTGAGTTTATGGATGCACAGACATCGGGGGAGCAGCAACGGAGACTGAAGCGAATAGTTTAAAAGGCAAGCAAAGCGAATTATCCGAATTATCCTGTTCGATTATCCGATTAAGCGGATTATCCTTTTCAGATAATCCGCTTTGTTTGCTTTGTAAGCTGTTTGCTTCTGTTCCCGTTGCGTTAGTAGAATAATTTTTGAAGTATTCATACAGTCGACGCTCGTTATAACGACCACTCGTTATAAAGACTATCCAATACAACGACTGGTGGGAAAACCCCAACTTCATCCCAATATACTCTATTTTCTACCTCTTACAGCGACCACTCGTTACAAAGACTTTTTTCTGGAGGACGGAGATGGTCGTTATATCGAGCGTCGACTGTATAACGGATACTCATGATGTTAGGTCTTGCTGAAACAAACTATTTAGCACTAGATTTGTTAGAAAATGTTTAAATATAACTGAGATAGGAGGACATGAATAAAAGCTTTCGACAAACATAAAATAAATAAAATGCCTCAACAGCAGTATATAAAAAAAGAGTGAAACTGTTGTCTTTTGTGCGGTTTTCATGGAAACGATGCAAAATTTCTAAAATTGATACTCCTAATTAAAAGTAACTGAATATAAACAAGTTTTATCAATGCTGTTAACAATGTTTAACCTTGTAAGAATGAAGGCTTTCACGGCCGGAGTAAATACTAGTTAAGGATTCCGGGCTGTTGTGCCGTGGTCTGAATGGCTTTAATTCATACGTTTCGATCGCAACTGCGGCGGTCATCTTCAGTGGGTGTCGTTGATTAATTTGATCAACCACACCCACTGAAGATGACCGCCGCAGTTGCGATCGAAATGTATAAATTAAAGCCATTCAGACCACGGCACAACAGCCCGGAATCCTTAACTAGTAATGTTTAACCTGTTACAATGTTTTTAATAAACAAGTCAAAAGTTTTGCATCCTGGATTCTTTAGCCACGACACCACAGCTTTTACAGTATGTTTTTTTTTTTTCTTAAAGTTGTCTTTTGGTTTTTGAAAAAAATGCATTGTATTCAAATACGTTAACACTTTTTTTATTGCTGCTTTCTTCAAAACTGCCAGTTCTTTTGGCAGAAAAATTCCTTTTTAATTCCATTTCCAAAATTCGTCCTATATCTGGAAATCTCTTTTGTCGGACACGGGTACACTGGGCACATAAAAACATCTTCTTTTATGTCTATAAAATATATGTTTCAGTTTGCGGAGACTAATCCATGCTGACATAACTTCAACGTACTATTCGAAAGTACTTGTCAGTACATTTTCTGAGGTAACGTGAGGGGAAGCAGAATTCTTTTGTGATCCCAAATCTGGGTACTTCTAACGCCGTATACATTTATAATGCCGCTTTAGGAGCGCGTTAAGAATACTGAGTAGCCTTTTAAGGTATGAGAAGACCGAGATTTACGGGGACTGGGGAAAAAGATGATGTGTTGCTTTGAGAGGATAATAAAACGTGGAGAGTGTTTTTAACGTTGTGACGTTGTTTACCTGTGGGCTAGTCAGTATTCAAGGCGTGTCTTGACTTAGGAAATGCATTTTATCTAATTTAAAATATCATGAGGAGAGATGGGGACGGGGTATTTTTGAGGTTATACTTTTTCGGGACGATTCGTGTAAAACTTTGATGTCAAAGGTATTTTTCATATAAATGCAAGTAACGGAGCTGACGTTGTTAGTTGGCAGCATACTGCAGAGTTTTTGACAATATAAGCTGCAAAATGCACCTTCAGTTTGATGATATTCAGCAAGGTTCCTACAGCTCTCTAAATTTAATGATTAATTCTGACTAATATCAATATTTATTCGAGAATTTTTGAAGCAATATTTTGTGTTAGCTATGTTTTTTTTTCAAACGGCAAGCACTTCTACTGTCTGATCTTCTTAAGTAAAAAACCATCCGCGCATTTACGCATGCGTGAGGTTTTCTCTGATCTACTAAAATAGGGGTGTTAGGTAAGATACCAATAAAGTGTAGAATAATAAAAAGCATTTTGAACCGTATCAAACAACGTGGAACGATGATAATTTCAAATACATAGTTTAGTTGAATATGTCAAGAGGATACAGCAAATGCAAGTTTTTAATTGAAAACTGCGGAAAGTAATCACTCACAGCCCATCTACACTTTTTTTAATTGGAACTGCTTGCTAGTACCAGGCACTGACAGCAAGCGCAACATTCAAGATGTATTGTCTATCCATAAAAGTCGCGCTTAGGACTCGCGAGAAGTTCCACTGAAAAAAGGGTAGATAGGTTGTGGGTGATAACTTTCCGAAGTTTTTAATTTAAAACTTGCATTTGCGATATCCTTTTGACATATTCAACTAAACTATGTATTTGAAATGAGCATCGTTCCACGTTGTTTCATACGGATCAAAATGCTATTTATTATTCTTCCCCTTATTGTTATCTTACCTAACACCCCTAATTTGGTAAGATCAGAGAAGATATGATGCATGCGGAAATGTGCGGAAGATTTTACCTAAGAAGATAAAACAGTACTTTACCGCATACATTTCACCTACAAAAAAGCATCACTAAATATTTCACCATTCATTCACTTTCACAAAAAAAAAAAACTGTCCCCTCGGGATGAACTTCAGGAATACTGATTTCCTACGTCTCGTCTTTAATCAAATTTTTGGCCTACGTCGTCTTGTCCCATTACCTTTAATGTCGGATAGCGAGCCATCTTATCCATTATTCACACCCAGGGGGATCCGCCGTGCATTCAAACGACGCATTTCATCAAAGCCGAGTAATCAACAAATAACGCGTTAGTGTACGATGAACGAAATTTTATGCGCAGGTGAAAGGGTTCATTAAGTTCAGCATTAACATATGAATTTACATTTGCATGAACATGTGTCTCGAGTTGATCCAAATTTGAGTTTGTATGCATTGCCTTTAGTTTGGTTCTTTAGTTAAGAAATGAAGTTGTGACTTCTAATGGTCTTTTATCTAAATTTTAGCTTTTAGTCGAACTTTGTTGTTGAATTTCCAGTTTTCTGTATTTTAACCCAATAATGCCTGACATTTTTTTTTTCCAAAGATATATTGTATACTTGTTACAAACAGTGTTTAATGGACAGGAAAAATAATTAAAAAAATATCATGAAAAAATAAGGGAGAAAAGTGCATTACTTTGTACTACCAGCTCTCGTTATACAGAGTATAGTGAATAGCATAAGTGTACCAAAAGGATTAACATTTATAAAACATCCAAACTGAATTCACACGAAACAGATTGAACAATAAATACATCTATCATAACCTCATATAAATTAATATTTACGCAAACTCAAAGGCTGCCTATGTTTCTTTCCCAAGCTCTTCCAACTTAAATTTTAATGTCTTGCCTTCAACGCCTGCTTAATTGAAGTGCAAATAAACAACTTCAAGTCATTCGCAGCTTTCGTCCGAATGACTGACATAGTTTGCTTATCCTTCACCCATTCCATGCACTTTTATCTTTAATAATTTAGCAGTTCCAGTACCATTCTGGTGATTAAAATATTCATCTGGAAGTGTGATGCGTTTCATCTGGAAACTTAACAAACATTGCTTTGAATAATACTTCATTTCCTTGATACGTGTATCGAAGTTAAAATTGACGGCCAGGGTTTGAGAATGGAAAGATTGCATAATGAATTTGAAACTGCTTTCACTTTACTCCAAGTTTCCGATTGAGGCGGATTAGAATAATTTTAAAGGAAAGTCTTGTGCCTTCAAAGTTTCTGGCTTATTCGAGTTGGTCGCTAAGCAGACGTTTCTCAAGAAATGCATAATTTCGCGTGTTGATTCGCTACGGTCTTTGTGACAGCTTTGATGTAGCATTTTGTGATGAAGGATTATGTTTGAAATGTGAGAAAGGGCTTGTGCGAAAATAATTGGTGCCCTTAGCCCTTTTTTGTATAAAGGTTTTTAGAATGCTAGTTATGTTTATTAAATGTTTAAAGGGACCCACTCAGGATTTTCTTGTTGTGTGGTGAGCTTTTGACACTAATGAAGAGGCTGCATTGTAGCCTTTAAATGGCTATATTAGGTATTTTCCAGACAATTTATGCTTCATTCATGTTGGTTTTTACTACATTCATCATAGCATTGGTTATTTTCCATTTTAAACGAAAAAAGGAGCTAAAACCTGTTTTAAATTGTACTATGACGAGATATAAGTAAGCTTTCATTTTTGTTATGTGTTTTTAATGTTTCTCTTAGATCTTGCAAAATTTTTAATTTGAAAATGCATTTAAAATTAAAAGATCCAGCATATTTGGGTTACAAAATTGCAATGAAAACAGCATACACAGCTGCTATGAACAGCTCCTATGAAAGGAAATGGAGCTAAACCTCTAAAATAGACACTTTCGATGCATTATCACTGCACTAAAAAATTAATGCCTTTCCGAACATACACGTGTACAATATTTATCTCTTAAATTTGCCTTATGACTCAAAAATAGCATTTTCCACAGCAATATTGACGCATAGATAATCCAATATAAAATAGCATGCTATTGTTCAAACTCATCCAAGTTACAGTCTACTGTTAAAAATAAATGCAGCGGAATTATTAAGTATACTGTTAATAGGTTTTAATTAGACACTTTTCAAGTAAACTTTGAACATTAATGTAAATTACTCAATAGTTTTTTTTAAATATTTTAATTAAGTCAAGCAGTATAGTTGTAACTTTAAATAAAGAAATCTTTTCATTAAAATTTTTAAAATATTTTTTTCCGTTGACATAAAATGAATGTTGTTCTTCTTTAAATATATAGTTTAATATATAATTAACTGCTTCTGTAAATGTAAGTCAACCCAAAGCTCTAGTAGGAATAAAATAAATACTACACTGTGATGAGTTTCTAGCGCGTTTATCAACATAACGCAGCACTTTAGTTGTACCATGATGAAATGCTCGAAATGTTCAACTATATTTAATTTGTTGCAAGTTAAGAAGACAAAATAAATATTTATTTGGGTTCCATTCACTGTTCTGCTGTATTAAAAACGGTTAACCAAGAATTGACGAAAAATCCCAGATAATTTTAACATTAAAAAACTGTTTGGAGGTGAAATGTAATTATGGATTTCGAGGTCCCTTTCCAAATCGTACAATATATCCCTTTCACATTTACCAAGCTGAAAACGAAGTACAAAAATGTACGTTTTGCCGTTAAGTTTTCCATTCATGGCCTCTTTTGGGTAGGGTCCTTGTACGATGCCCCTTATAACTAAGTTGTAGTGTAGTTTAATTCGTAAAGAATACATTCAAGTTAAAACAACTTCATTTTACTACCATGTTTAAACCAAGCAATACAACATAAGCTGAATTTCATGACTAAACAAAACTAACGGAACTGAACAAATTAAAAGAAGCAGCAGTTTTTATAGCGTTTTGTTGCGTATGCACTTCTTTCTCTACGCATACGGCCGTAGTGCCCTCTGGCCTAATTTTGCAAAGGATTTAACAACCCTCATTAAGGCATACACGTGACTACAAACTTTTCGATAGTTTTAATTTTTGACATTGTTGATTCTTCCTTAAATGTGTTTATTTTATCTTAAATATTGCGAGATGTTTTTCATTTTTCGAACTTTTCTAAAAAGCGTGTGTTCTGTTGTTTCAATAATAATGTTACCTAAAACAATACAAATCATAAATTATTTACCTTTTAACATATTTTTATATATTTATCAGTATAATTTGATCATCTACTAATATTT
Organism: Uloborus plumipes; assembly: GCA_038373865.1. Classification (NCBI taxonomy): domain Eukaryota; kingdom Metazoa; phylum Arthropoda; class Arachnida; order Araneae; family Uloboridae; genus Uloborus; species Uloborus plumipes. Next base: position 9,354 of record JAXGGA010016097.1, on the reverse strand, counting down.
CATAAATGTTTACCTAATTTTTAATTTTTCTTCTTTACAGGTAAGTACCTGATTTATTTCTAGAACTCTCATTTTGGTAAGTACTTATTGCCATTTGATGACATTCTTAGATTTAGTATAGCACTGACGTTATATACTACTAGTACCGTAAAGAACCCAACATTTTGAAGTAGGCTTAGGTATTTTGTACAAAGCCGACATTACATTTTAGGCTTGCAAAAATTTTTATTATCGTAATTTGTTCGCAGTAGAAAACATTCTTTTTACTAACGAAATAGTTTATAGAATAAAACATATTCATTAAATATTTATAGTTGCGAAAAAATTATAATATTTAATGGATTTTAGTGAAAGTTTAGAAACTGGTATGGAAAAAAACGGATCAGAAATTAAAATTGAGATTACTGCAAATATTACTGTAAACATATTTTTAAACATTTTTTTTTCGTCCACAATGTGACTTCCTTTGCTTTTCCAGTTATCGCTTCAGTCTCTTGTTTTTAATTTAGCTGAGCGATTCGTTTCAACTATATTTTCCTCAATTCTCAAGTTTCTTATTTTTCTGTTTAGGAGTAAAATATACGTTTGCTATTCTCAAAACTACTTTATTTATAAGTCAGAGAATAAATTCCGTTTTCCCCTCTTGGGACTCCATCGAAACTAAGATTTACGTCTTTCTCAGAAAACGGCGATAAAATTAATTCTTACCACCCTGAATCGCCTCGAAAAAATATAATAAATCCATTTTCACGCTGTAATCACCTTAACTACCTGCATGATTTATTTCTTCTTATTTCCAAGGAGTCCATAATGCACATGCGTGTCCTCCTGGCATTTAATGGCGGCGTAATTTAAAACCGCTCACTCTCCGGCTAAAATGTTCAAAGTGAAAAATAATGGAGGAATATTAAGAGCTGTAACTTATCACATAGTGTTATTAAAGTTTTAAATTGAGTTAGTATTCATTTTGCAGATGAGATCAATCGTTTGTCCAGTCGTATAAGTTTGAAGTTATCGTCAAAGACAAGTTGTAAAGTTTACTCATTATTAAATCTTACTTATTGATGTGAGTTACGATTTAAGGTGCCGTTTCATGAGGTGGGAACAACTACGTGTATGTTTATACACTTCACGGTATTATTATTTATTATCAAGTTAATCAGGACCATAAAATTGTATACAGATGGCAATAAACTAGACAACCACGCCGGTAATGGCATCTACATTGAGAAACCGGGGGAAAACTATCTATCAGCCTTCGCAACCCTGATTCATCTTCAGTCTTCAAAAGCAATTGCAATTGAACAGGGACAGGAACAGTTAATAGCAATTGAACAGGGACTTGAGGCCATTCTCAATGACAATGATTATGGAGATCTCTGGATCCTTTCAGATAGTCGTAGCTCTATACAGCACTTCCACAACTGGACTGCAATTGGCGATAAAACCAGCACTTCTATTCTCCTTAAACTAAAGCTCATCTCCAAGCTCCATGAAGTCTACTTTCAATGGATTCCATCCCATGTAGACATTTTCGGCAACGTCCGGTCGGATGAACTGGCCAAGAAGGGCTGTTACTCCGACAATCCTTCCTCTTCAGAACTTACCTTTTCAGAACACCATTCTATTGCAAATTCTGAGATTTTGAAGGAGTTCAAGATCCCTCCCTACCATGAGTGGTATACTGGCAAAGAGCCTGGATCTTCATTCACCCTCAATTGTGACAGATCATCGAAAACTGCAATTTCTAGATTAGCAAGCGGCCACACGAAGAGTCTCTCATTCATAGAGGGCAGGAAAGTCTTCGACGTCTGCTCTAAATGCAAAACGCAGCAGGCTTCTCCAGAGCACATCCTGGACTGTCTAGGACTTTGCAAAGAAGATATCTTTGATTCACCTCTTCTTGTCCTCAATTTCCTCAGGGTCAATGGTCTGATGGACCTTGTCAGACTTCATCAGACATTTGGAGGATTAGTCTCAACTCAACTCATTACCGTAAAGGCGGGTTACTTGGACCCACAAGGAGGTTACTTAAGCCCACAGTAAAATGATAAAATCTGGGTTTGGTACTAGCATTAGAGACTGCAGAGTTCTTCTACCTAGAGGAGAAACGAGGAACTACGTGCAAGTCTTCAACTAATAAGTACCAAACCTAGATTTTATCATTTTACTGTAATGGGCTCAAGTAACCCCTTAGGTTCCAAGTAACCCGACTTTACGGTATGTCTTATCCAAGGAACAATTTCATTATTTTTAAGCAGCAGATTTTTAGACAGAGGACCAGATCAGATACAGACTGCAATTCGGAGAGAGGAGAGGCATTCTGCGAAATATTTGGCTTTGGATGCGATAAAAATCTGAAAAATTCTTGGGTGTCAATAAAAATCACCTAATCGGCCAGGAGTAAGGTGTCTTGTAGGGCATAAACGTAACTAATTAATTTTTTATAGCTTTTAAAGTAAGAAGTATTTCAAACATTCACTCCTAAAATTGATTAATAAATTTAAGTGATTACTGCAATATTATGCATTTTTACATTGTATTCATAAAGTGTTTGAACACAATGTATTTGGATAGTTTTCCCAGCAATTTATCGGTCATGACTTTCTTCTTGTATTCGCCCCCCACAGAGAACGAAATTATTCTTAGATTTTAAGAACCTTTTTCGTGGTGCCGAAAAAAGGTAATGAATTTGCGCGAAATAATCAAATAACAATTCCATTACATTTAACATTTTTCAGTCAAACCAAGATATATTTTGAAGGATACTTAAGTGTTTATAGGGGAAAAACGACTGCTAAACAGAACCACTTTTTTGCTAATAAAATGCAGTTTTTATTGATACACATGCAATTATCATCAAAGTAACGAGCTTCTTGCATGTGAATTGAACTCTTTGTAAGGTTTTTTCATAGAGCTATGTTGGAACACGCTATTATCTTTAAGAAAAAAACTTGTTTTTTAATGTAAATGGAGTTTTAATATTGTGCGTGCATGAATATATTTTTATCACATCGCCTGTATCTGTATATGAAATCCACCCCCATGTAAAGAAGTAAAACGGCAGCATAAAATTTATCATGATAAAGTGTAATTATTTTACGTTCTTTTATAAATAATTGTGAAATATTGAGGTAAGTAATTAATGCAAGATTATTTCGTTAATTGTTATAGCTATTTTTTACCACTATTGCTTGAGTCACGACATAAAAGTATTTTTTATCTTTTACAAATGTTTCATTGAGCAAACTTTTATTAAACGTACAAAAAGAACTGGGAAAAAATATTTATACAGCATGTTGCAATTCAAGAACGGCGTAGACAGTTGAGTGATTTACTTTCCTATTAAGAAAAGTAATCATTTATTTGAATGCAATAATGGTATACTTAATGGATCTTTAAAATGGGAGAAGTCCAGATGTATAGATATAAAAAGGTAAATGGTTATTAGTATTAGATTTTATATTTTATTTAAAGTTATTTGAGAGGTTAATTACGTTGAAATCTGAGTTCTTCTGTTCCCAGTTTGAAGGCTTTATCTTCTTTTTTTTTAAACTTCATTTTACCTTAATTTGGTAGTCTTGTAAAAGTCAGTTTTCTTGTTGTTCTTTTTTAACCTTTTTCTAATATCTTTGTATAATAAAGCAGATTGTCCTGTTACGCCCTTTTGCATAGTGTGAAAATTAGCTGATATTCTGTAATGAACATTATTGTTCAGACTGGCTTATATGAAGCAAGGCGTAGCAGTTTGATAAGTCTTATATAATTTGTATTAATTTCAAAAGTATGGAGGCTTATTTAATAAATCTTTCTTTTTTCGCGAGCAGTTCCTTAAAGGGTGACAATGCTTTGATTCTTCGAAACCCTGTTGTGAAAATGGGGGGGGGGGATGCAGTTTTGCTCATACATTTCCTTCGGAAAAGTACGAACTTCATCTACTGAAACCGCATTGAATCTATATTTAATGAACCTAAATTAATAAAAGTAACCAAATTATCCCAATTTTTACTATAACAATACTTCGGTTTGTAAGGCTCCTTTTGTACAAAATCATGCACCTAAGTTTTCAAATATGTGTTATAACAGTGCTTAGGTTCGTCGATCTATTTTGCAAAATATAGAGCCAACAGATCCGACATTCGGTTGTGTTTTTAAGTAAACTTGGAAAACACTCTAGCTTCCTGGAGAGAAATCGCAGTTGACATAAGATTATTTTATCTAAATCAATAACTTTACTTAAATTTCTTCCAATTTGGGATCAAGTTATCCTAATTTGTGTTGTAAGAATGGCCTCCAATGGTATGAAAAATGAAAAACGAATCGAACTTAACTTCGAAAAAGCACCAGCCTCTGAAAAAGAGACAACGCAAGACAGTAAATCCCAAAGTGATCAAACTCTTCCTACATAAAGTAATGATGTTGGCGTAGAATTTAATGCTGAATCAGCCAAAGTCAATTCCATGACATAAAAGATTTTTTTCTCTTTTTATAATCTACCTAGTGTATCTTTGTGTAACGGAAAATAATTTTTGGAAGATAGAGCGAAGAAATCATTTGTTATCATACTGCGGCTGCTTCCACCAATTTAATAACCCAGTAAATGTAGAAACCCTAATTTGGTATTTACCCTAGCAGCATAATCTCATCGGCCGATGATCGGCCATTCATCGAAACCCGATGAAATTCTCATCGGCCGCTGATCGGATTCGATGAGTTCTCATCGGGAATTTCTCCAATATGACTCATCGGCCGAACAGAATCCGAGCAGCAAAATCCGATGAGTTTTGCTAGAAATACGATGAGATTTGGAGCAATTTACGAGCAGTGCAGTCCCGTGCTGATGAATTTAGGATCAATTTTGGAAGCTCGGCTTATTTTCATCGGGAAAGTTGATCGGAAGGATATCGCTTTCCGATGAAAAGTAGCTCATCGAAAACCGTGCTCGGGTACTGATCGATGTCATCGTGCATCACGGGATCAGTTTACGAGGAGTTCGATGATCGGCCGAGTAAAATCCGATGAGTTGATGCTACTTGGGTAACAGCATCCACCAAGAGACAGTTGTCTTGGAATTTTGGTGACCGCTGAGTGCACCGCGGTTTTTGCGTACCGTGTACACTCTGTGAATTTACAATGAGTTTGTAAGTTAGCAATGAATTGAACAAATACTCAAATGAACAAATAAATGTTCATATTGAGTAAATATATGGTGGTGTTTGAAACTTTATGTCCCAAATTAATTTAACATTGAATTTTTATACTTTTTTTTTTTGTTTTTTAGTTAAAAATACATTAAACAACATACAGGGTGTCAACTCCTATCGTGGCCCAATAGCTAATTTCTAAACCGTTAGAGATACGCATATAGCTCATTTAGGAAAAAATCTCTAAATTACGAAAGGAATTTTGGGTCTATTCAACGTTTTTCAAAAAATCAAATTTTGAAACAGTTACGAAATTTAAATTTTTATACAGCCCCCCAGTCCTATCAATCATATTTAGTAAAACATTCTTGACACTGTAACGTTTGAAACTTAAAAAAAAAATCACTGTTCTACGACAAAAACTGACCGAGGTATGACGTTTTGAAAAATCAAGATTTTTCATCATTTCGCATACGGTCTCTTAAGCGATCTCCCGATGACGTCATTAAATAATGCAAAATCTTGATTTTTCAAAACGCCACAACTCGGTCAATTTTTGTGGTAGAAGAGTGATTTTTTTTTAGTTTTAAACGTTACAGTGTCAAAAATGTTTTACTAAATATGATTGATAGGACTGGGGGGCTGTATAAAAATTTAAATTTCGTAAATTTTTCAAAATTTGATTTTTTGAAAAACATTGAATAGACCCAAAATTCCTTTCGTAATTTGGAGATTTTTTTTCTAAATGAACTATATGCGTATCTCTAACGGTTTAGATATTAGCTATTGGGCCACGATAGGAGTGGACACCCTGTATATTAGGGTGGGGCGAAAAATAAAAAGGTTTTCAGATCAACTTCTAATAGTTGCCAAAAGTTGTCTTTGGTGATAGTTAGCTTTTGTGCAAAATTTGAGAAAAATCAGTTAATATCTTCAGGGGCGCTGCGATCGCAAAGTTTTATCATAGCTTTTATCGGGATTTTATAATTAAAATATGGAAAACAATGCCGTTAGCTAATCTCATTACATTTTGCTTTTCATAAGATATATTCATGCATTCAAAGCATATGAAAAAACTCACAAAAAATTATTTTATATGATATATTTATATTCCAAGCATTTTAAAAGAAACAAAAACGTGAAAAAAAGTGATTTTTTTAAACTATAAATATATCCTATAAAATAATGTTTGTGAGTCATTTCATATGCTTTTAATGCATGAAAACATCTTTTGAGTAAAAAAAACGCAAAGAGACTAGCTAAAGGCATTCTTTTTGATATTTTAACCATAAAATCCCGATAAAAGCTATGATGAAACTTTGCGATCGCAGCGCCCCCTGAAGATATGAACCGATTTTTCTAAAATTTTGCACAAAAGCTAACTATCACCAAAGACAACTTTTGGCAACTATTAGAAGTTGATCTGAAAAACTTTTTATTTTTCGCCCCACCCTAGTGTAAATACCGAGTATAAAAATTTTGAAAATCAGTAGGGTCTAAGGCCCCCTACTCCTTAAGGTTCCAAGAAAACTGTTTCCGATCGCAAGTACCATCTGTCGGCCTCTCAGCAAAGTACAAAGAGTATTACTTAAAATCTTCAGCATGATTCTAGCCATTTAGGACTCATAATACTAAATTGATATAAGCGGGACTTCTGAGTCCCGTCGGGACATAAAGGGTGTAGTACAAATCTCAGAAACACATTGCACACGAAATAATTATTAAAATACAGTGAACTCTCACTTATACGCCGGCCCAAGGGACCAACAGAAAAAGGCGCATAAGTGAGAGAGACGTATAAGTGAACAAGCCTATTCAAAGGACTAAAACGCAACATAGGTTCTAATGAGAGAATGAATAAGAAAGTTTATATAGACAAGGAACATATTACTACGGTTTGGCAATGACTGTAACGTAGCTACAATGATAAAGAGAAAACAAAAATTGTAGCATACGTAATTAGAAACTGTTCTCTTTAAAACGATCCGTAATAGCTAATTGTCCCTCTCTGAACTCTAGTTCATGCGGGGAAAAAATGCCTTCCGTGAGCAATAAAGGCGAAAGATTAAAGAGGAAAATGAAGAAAAAAATGCCTATTTTTTAAAGAAAATAAATAAATGTTCGTACATTTTATGGAAAATTCGGCGCATAAGTGAAATATTTTTCTTTAGAGCGACTCATAAACAATTGATACTATCATTATTTTGCTATGGAATGTGATGGGACCATTCAAAATCGTCGCATAAGTGAAAAGGGCGCATAAATGAGGCGGTGTATAAGTGAGAGTTCACTGTAAAAGGCAATAAAAGAAACATCAACTAAAATGTCGAAATGTCTTGAGCAAGAAAATTGCGGCAATAAAAATATTAAAAGAAAAACTGTGCAACAGAAAGTTATTAGATACAAAAATATCTTCTTAAGAGCAAATGAGAAAAAAAAGTAAACCAAGAATGTAACTAAAATTAAAATACAAATTCAGTCACATTTACACCTACCATAAGTACTTTTTTATTACTATATTTCTTGAATATTTTGTTAAATAATGAATATTTTATGAAACGCATGTCATTAGAAAGAATATTACCTTCATTAAATATGCCTACCAAGAAGAAAGTAGAAAGTATTAAAATAACTTAAATGGCTGAGAAAATTCCCCCGCAAAATGCTATTTGATTCCATAATTTAAAAGGGTTCATGTTATCATGGATTTAACTAAATCGTCTAGCAGCCCCACAAAAGATTCTTTAGTTTAAATAAACACGAACTTAATAGAAACATTTGCATAAGAGAATATTTCGAGCTTTCCCCAAAGACGAAATATTTTAAATGAGCTCCGTTTGCTCCTACACTTAGCTTAAAATATTCAAGATATGCCTCTTTTCGTTGAGGGTTTAAGGTGAATTACAGTCCTTTTAAGAACTTGGAGTTTCTGAATTCGATTTCACTTTTTGAACATGGGATTTATTTTTTGAGAGAAGTACTTTATAAATTTAACTTTTTTGCTCTTTTTTTTTATTTATTGCTGTGTTTTTCTCCATGATCATTCCTTTTTAAACGAACCTTGTACAGGGTGCGCCAGAGAAACTTACTTTTTTGAAATGTCAATAAAAACAAAACTACTTAAGTTATTGTTTTAATTCTTTTTTTATTTGAGAATACAATATCCCAATTTTTTTTTTCATTTAGTCTTGAAAATGACATCGGTTAAATGATGACCCCCATTGAGCATACACTGATTAAGACGATTTTTAATGTTTGTGAGCACTCTTTGCAGCATATCAATTGGTATGTTGGCAATTTCGTCCCGAATGTTATTCTTGAGGTGAGCTATTGTGCGTGGTCGATCAACATAAACCAGGGATTTCAAATAACCCCATACAAAAATCGCACGGCCCCAAATCTGGGGAGCATGCTGGCCATGGGAGATCGCCTCTGAGAGAGATGAGGTGGTCGGGGAAATGTTGTCGCAACAAATTCATTGAATCTCGTGCTGTGTGTGGTGTGACTCCATCTTGCTGAAACCACACGTCCCTAATGTTCATTTTTTCGAGGCTGGGAAGGAGGAATTCCTCGATTCGCGCGTTGCGTAGCAGTAACTGAATGACCGTTCGAAAAGTAGCTTTCGACGGCAAAGGCGCGCTGTTCTTTTGACCATAGCATGATGACGACTAATTCAAGGAAAAACAAAACTTGGAGATTTCCCGCTCCAGATGCGCCCACTCTCGGCTTTCTACGTAGCCAATTCACCGCGCAGGAATTTTTTCAAAAAAGTAAGTTTCTCTGGCGCACCCTGTATAAGACTTTGGTTAAACATTATAAAAATCATGGAAACATAGTAAAACAACTTTCTAAGTTCACTTTTTCGCTTTCTCTGTATGGATATTTCAGAGACCAGTTTCTCTTTCGAGTACTTATTAACTTCTTCTATCCAAAATGTATTTCTATTCAGTGCTTGAAGCCCCTTTATGCTTGTTAAAAGGCGAAAACGAAACCTCAAACTGTAAGAGAATTTTAACAGTTTGCTGATTTGAAAGTACCACCTTGTGTTTAAAAGAAACTCGTGGGTATGTTCGTTTAATCTTGTTTATTTTAGAAGAAAGTGGTAATCAGAGCATATATGACTCATCAGTTAGTAAACGAGGCATTTTTGAATTCAAATTCGGATTATAGTGTTTAAAGAGAATTTTTTTAAAGCTTCATTAAAGCCGAA
>JAXGGA010016096.1:0-27474 GCA_038373865.1 Uloborus plumipes | reverse complement strand
GGGGGGGGGGGGGGGGGGGGGGGGGGGGGGGGGGGGGGGGGGGGAATGCTAAATTAAGGGAATGAGGAGCCAAGTTTTATCGAATGATAAAATATGAGATTACTGACATGCTTACATCTTACATTTAACAAGGATATTAGACATCATTAAAAAAAAAAAAAAAATCACGAATTGTCTCTAAAACTGAGAGAAAGGACAAAATTTGTCGATTGAAGAAAATTTTAGGGGGGGGGGTGGCGGAGAGCAGTGATCTCCTAATAATACTATCACAAAAAGCTGTTCCACTTTTCTTATTTGCTCTTTTTAATACCCGACGCAACAAGGAAGGGGGTTTGACGTGTCTGCGTGTCTGTGTATTTGTCTGTGGCACTCTAGCGCCCAAACGGATGTACCGATTTGAAATTTTTTTTGTTAGAAAGGAGAGTTGATCGAGAGTGTCCTCAGCGAGGTTGCGTCTTTGGATGACATTTATTAAAAAATATTTTAATTAAAAACTTTTTAAACGTTGTTCGCGATTTTTGAAGTGAAAACATATTTGAAAATTTATCACATGTGTACCAATTGAAAGAGAAAATTTTTCTGCGTCCGTTAGAATGTGTTTTTAACTTCTATGTTATATAGAACTAGAATTCTAACGCTTTTTAGCAAATACGGCTAAGTCTTTATTAAAGTGATTGGAAACGGGTGTCACTGTTGACCGACAAGGAAAGAAACTCAATGATTTAAATGTTTAACTGTTGTCAGTTTCCATTTGTTATTCATTAAAATACTTATAATTGATTTAGTATAAGGGCTTCCAGTTTTCCCTCTTTATTCTGCTTTTGCGACTAGCAAATTTTACTAGTAAGGATTATCTTTCATTTCCAGTGTGTTTACCATGTCCTCTAGAAAACAATTAAATATATTTGAATTTAAAATGCTTTCCGAGCATTGAAGTTCGTTTTAAAATGAAGTCGGAAATCAGGGTCGTTTTTTCCTAATTTTCTAATTTAATCTTGGAACTTGCTCTATCATTACTTAATTGTGAATTAAGGTTTTTTAATTTTAACTATAGTTATCTGGGCTTTCAATATTAAGGCTACCAAATTCTCAAACTTTAAAATCTGCGACAATTTTTCCATTAATTTTCATTCAAATTATAAAGCTCTATTAAAAAAAAAAAAACTCTAAATTAGTTCACATTCACTGTCAGTAAATTAGCAATACCGTCAAGAACGAAAAATTCAATAGATCTTTAAATCAATTTTGAAACGATCGAGTGATTAAAATCAATCTTCTCTACTCTCTACTAATAATAAAGCTGAAGGTGGTTCTGTCTGTCCTTCTTTCTTTCTTTCTTTCTTTCTTTCTGTCTGTCTGTCTGTTACGCGCGTAGCGCCAAAACCGTTCGGTCGATTTTCATGCCACTTGGCACAAAATTAGTTTGTAGCATGTAGTTTTGCACCTCGAAGCGATTTTTCGAACATTCCATTTCGTTCTTTTTCTATTCGAATTCTTAGAGGAAATTCGATAAAATAGGGAAGAAATATTCCATACACATTTTCAAGTCTTATGTCATTCGAAAGCTTGAAATTTTCTGCACAAAATGACGTTTTTTCGAAGTTTCTACGATCATCAGGAGAGCTGTAACAATTGTTTTTAGAATCCTGAAATTCAAGGCTTACCTTCAGTAAAGCAAGCCAAACGATTCTAAAATGGCTTTGCTCGCGAATAAAATTTGTTTGAAAATAGAGATGAAATGAATTATTTTATCAACGGAAATCAACTTTTCATGTTGTTACCATGGTTACGTTTTTATTTCGTTCTTTTTCCCTTAATAATTTTAAAAATGTATTTGTTTTTGTAACAATCCAAACTCCAAGCCTTATTAAAATTAGTCAAATGAAATATTAAAAACCGTGATAAGATGGCACCTGTCAATCAAATGAGAAATCGAGTCCTTTCCTTAAAATACAGGATACCATTCTAAATTTATCGTCTGCAAAACATATTTTACTTCATTATTAATTTATTTCAATATAAATTGCAGCAAATGGCTTGAGTGAACGAATTTAGCTTTTAATTTATCGTTTGCTGGTTGATCTTTGTCGATGTTTATTGTTTTTATTATCATTGTGAAGAATAATGCACGAAATTTCTATGACTAATACTTAAAATTTTTAGGATCAGTTGAGTTTAAAAGAAAAAATTGCTCCAAATATACTTTTGCAATGTGATTATTTATTGTTGGACTGTAATTTGCAGCAATAATTGCATTTAATAAATAATGAAAGACAATATTAAAAATTATTTTTTTGGCGACTTTTTTACAATTTGGCATTCAATTCTATTTCAGTATATTTACTTCTATCTTATTGCGATATTGCAACGTTCTTTCTAAAGTATGTCATTTCGGAAAATGTATTATTTTGTTTTTGAAGTTAGGAAAGAAAACTTTCTTCTTCTTTTAAACTTTGGTAAGATTTCTGTTGGTTTCTGTGAGCAACAAAATTTTTCTTATTTTTTCTTTTGGCTTATTTTTGTGCACCTATCTTTGGGGTTGCATTCGAATGTCCCCAAGGGGGTGATTTACCCCTTTTATGGGGTAATCAGGGCTTTCAATGCAGACCAAAGTGATATGAATTGGCGCGCGACCACTTGGCGATATCTCGCCAAGCTTTTGGTCACCAAGTGTTTGACGCCAATTTGGCGACATATCGCCAAGTTGGCAATAAATTTAGCGTAAAAAAATTTTTTTGGGGTTCAATTTGGCGCTATTGGCGATATTTTGCGAAAAATCTACTGAATGATGTTAAAATCGGCGATATTTAGGAAATTAATCATTGAAAAACATTTTTTTGCATTGTTTCGTGGCAAACTAGGGATGCAAATGTTTGAATTGTTATCTTACTCACTTCAAGCACTATTTTAGCACTTAAGGCATCTACTAAGAAATTTACACGTAAAAGGAAGTAGTGTAGGGTCCATACCAAATTTTTATATCATACTTTGAAGGAATTATAGTTGAATTATAACTAAAATAGAGTATTTTTTTCTGCTATATCATTTTTTTACAAATGAACTTTTAATTTTATACCACGGGCAAAGCCGTGCGGATACCGCTAGTTACACATAAAGTAACTTAGAGGCTGTTAAAATAACAAGTGTATTTTTAAGCAGCCTTTTGTCGCAGAATGTACTCAATAAGGCTCGACCGATGGCATTTTTTGGCCGATGGGCCGATGCCGATTGTTGGCCGATTGTTCAAAGTTGGCCGATGGCCGATGGCCGATTATTTTCCTTTTCCATCGGCCGATGGCCGATGCCGATGGCCGATGGCAAAAAAAATCAAACGATTAGAAAAATAAATGTTTATAAGAGATTTGAAGGGTCATATATTCATTTCATTCTACTTTTATTTATACGAATACAGTTTAATTGTAATCATTAAGATAAGTAATTCAGATTTTTGCCTAAATTTCTATTTTACTACCATTGGATTTAGTGTTCACTAAACTTTTCTGCACATACTTGTGTCATTTAAAATAATAACTTCAAATTTTATGTATTACTTTAATTTAAAAAAAAAAGAAAAATGAAAAAAAAAAAAAAAAGGCATTTATGTATTTTCTAAATTTGGACATCTTTTTACACAAAAGTAAACAAAAAAATTTAAATACCAATTATGCACTAGTAGCATATTTTTTCTATTCGTTTATTATTTTCAATGCATTCAATTTTGTAAAAGTATGGTATTTTTATTCCCATTTATGGGGGAAACGGGAAAAGAGGGAACTCATGAATAAATTTAACTGTATGTAAGCAGAACACTCGAAGAATTAGCGGTTATTCTTTTGACTCGTTTTATGATTCGAGAGCAAAGTCATAGCAAGAATTTAAGCTGAGGATCAGTGTTTCTTTCAGGCATCTCTTTGGGGGCGGGGGGGGGGGCACTGCCTCCAGGAGAAAGTCAGCTGCACCCCCCCCCCCCGAGGAAAACGCAGTTTGCACTATCACACACAGAAAATGAATTAAAAAAAGTAAAAATATTAAATGAGCAAATAAGTAAAAATTGAAGAAATAAAAAAGTAACTATTTAATAAATGAATATAAAAATAAAAGAAATTTTTAAAATATATTGAGAGGTGGCAACAAAGATATCCTACAATTGCATTTCAGGACATCTATTTCGAAAGAATTTCGTGGAGACTTTGTGAAGCCCATCCTTTTTCACTTGGCATCATCGAAGATTGCCTAACCCTTTTTTTTGGGGGGGGGGGGGGGTCAGAGTCAATTTCAAAACACTTATATGAACTGCATCAATTTTCATAATTTTGTAAAAGATAATCTACAAATACGTTTTAAGGACCTCATTTTTAAAAATTCAATTTCGAAAATGTTTCAGAAGAGAATATCAAATTGCATTCCTTTTCCCCCATCTATCATCAAAGATGGTCAACAACTGCATTTTAATGATTTGAACTTCAAAGCTTTCCGGGTAGGGGAGGAGCCCTGAACTCAATTTTTATCTGATTTTTCTCAAAGATAGCATTTTTAGAACCTCAATTTTTGAAAGTTCTCTGGGGAGAGTCTGTGGACATACATTCTCTCAACGTTCAAAGGGGGCTTACTATTGTTCTGCCAGGACTTCAATTTGGAAAATTTTAAGAGAAAAAGCCTAGAACCCATCCCTTTCTCAAACGACATCAAAATGCACTAAAGTTGTGTATCAAGATTTTAATTTCAAAAACTTTTCCGGAATTGGATTGTGGAACGGGCTAGCGCTCCGTTCCACAATAATAACCTCATTAGAGACGTCGCACATTTGCGCTTTTAGTACATTGATTTCGAAAAAATTCTAAAAGAGTGACACGAACCATATTTCTCTTCCCAACTTCTTCAAAGATAGTTGACAATTGCGTGTTCAAAACTTCAATTTTGATTTTTTTTTTTGAAGAGAGTTACAAATCTTGTCCCTTTCTCTGAAGTAATCAGAGAAGACCAATAGCGTAATCAACAATAGCGTTTTTAGGCTTTTAATTTCAGAAAAACTATGGGGACAAGACACAAGGAAATCCCGTGCACGACCCTATACTTGCGCGTCTCTTGATGCAAGAAGGATGGAGCGCTGGGAGGGGTGGGCGATGTCGTTAGGTCATATCACCGCGGATCTATTTGCAAGGGTTGCACAACTGCACTTAACGTCATGTAAGGGTCTGGGGGGGGAGATTTTAAAATGTATTGAATTTTGATTTGTCACTAGGCGCACGGATGAGTGTGGAGAGAGTGAGCGTCGACAACCAACATATATCACTCACATACACATATTTGAGTACTCTGTAGTGCGTGTGTATAGTAGTCGTTCCCTGCGAGGGTTTACTAGAGCAAAAAGAGCGACACACACTATATATATATTGACGGGGAGTATCTTTTAGTGGAGGGGGGGGGGAGGGGGGGGGGCGGGGGGAGGGGGGGGGGGGGGTGGGGGGGGGGCGGGGGTTATCTCTCTACTATGTGAGTTTAAGATTGTTTCCGCGAGGTACAGCTATTCAAACCTCTTTTCTCAGAAGTCGGTTCACGCTTTGCATGCATGATATCTCAAAAAGTGTTTCATTTATTTTTATAAAATTTTGCATGCACTTACGTAAGAGCCTATCTCAACAATCTGAACCAAAAATTTTTTTCAAAAATCAAACTCAGTTTTTCAGAAAAAAAAATTAATCCCCCAAATTTTGGTAAATTTTTATTCTTATTTTTTGAATTTCAATAAAAACATTTATTTTTCCTTTTTAAAGCTTAAATTTAGGTTCAGATTGTTGAGATAGGCTATGCGTACGTGCATGCAAAATTTTACAAAAATCAATGAAACACTTTTTGAGATATCATGCATGCAAAGTGCTGAACCGACTTCTGAGAAAAAAGGTTTGAACAGCTGTTGTTAACATTGAACTCATTGGAGATAGTTAAAGTCTTTTACATAACTCAAAAAGTTTTTTTGCCTCTAGTAAAAAACTGAGGTATCAAGCCAAACTGCAGAATTTCAATTCTATATGACATATATTTTTTCCAAAAATCGAAAATTTTCATTTTAAAACTACTCTTAGACCCTTAAAGAGTAGTCACATTGTGCACATTGTTTTGTGGCTTCAATTTGAGAAATTCTAATGTGCCAACAAAAAGACGGTGTGAGGATGAGGTGATATTGTTATTTGGGAGGGGTACGAGTGGAGCTATAACGGAGGGGGGGGGGGGGGGGCGATTTGTGTTCACTAAAGAAAGGGAGGGTTTGTTGATAGACTCTAGTGTGTCTCCAATATCGGGAGAGAGAGTGGAACAGATTCAAGTATTTAGGGGGGGGGGGGGGGGGGGGGGGTGGGGGGGGGGGAGCTCTTGCAGATGTAAAACATTAAAACGTAAGTAGTTTGGACAATCAGAGTACTACGATAAATATGAACCTTTGCATTTTGTTTGAGTTAAAAATTTATGACATCAGGAAAAAGATTGCCCACCGCGTTTTTTTCGCAAGTTGACATGCGTGCCTACACAAAATTTAATAAGCTCAATCTCACAAAAAATACTGGAGAGATTTACAACTAAAAGTACTTTAAATTCCAAAATATTAGGCCCCCAGTGTGTGATAAAATTTTCTGAAACCTTAACCTAAACATTTGTCAAACTCGTTTCCAAGAAGACTGTATCCGCCATTTTTGGCCTCGTACATTATTTGTGCGTGGAGTGCCTAGTCTTCCGTGCCTAGTATTTGGGAGTGCCATATTGGTAGTTCGCTAAAAATTCTTGCACGATGTTTGAGTTTCATTGTCCATAGGGTGTCTACCACTAAAGTGTATAATCCTAATCCCAGCGAGCGAGTCGTGAGCGAGTGGTCCGGTCAGAGTGGGACGATTGTGTAGAAAATTGTGTCCCAGTTGACGTGGGAATGACTCATCATTAAATACATTACTGAGTAAAGCGAGTAATGTAGTTCAAAGTAGCGTTAAAATAGTAGTAGAGTGCTTTAATACTAGTTGTCAGTAGCAGTTGGTAAAACTGCCGAGAAGCTCCTAATTGTGAGCGAAAACTTTATTATGTTGTGCCAATGACATATTGAATCATGAGAATCGGCAAATATAGGATGCGAAAACTCTCTTTGCTATAGATTGGTCACTTGGATAAAACCCGTTAAGAGTGCCACCATTGAAGTTTTTAGAGGGCAATCACACATTTTTTAGGTCAGTTGTTTTTGGAGTTCTGTTTTTGTTTTTCTAGGTGTGGGGAGGGGGGGATTTTCCGTGTGAGCATTTGAAGAGTATGTGTGCCACAGGTGGGCCATTATGTGGTGTTAAGGTGGGTTTGTGGGCAAAACTTTAATGCATACACATAAATACTTGTTAGTTTCATGCTTCATGGTCAAGAAATATCACTATAAATCAATGGGAAAAGTTTTTTTTGCTTTGAACATAAGGTTGCCCCCACCCCCAAGAGCAAAGTCGGAGCACAAATCCAAATAGTACGAGACTAAAATAAAAACTAAAACGCAAATAAGTCCTCCACCCCTCACCACAATTGTTAAAAAATAGACGGGCAAGTATAGGCCATGACCCTTCCGCATGGGCACTCCTGCTTAAACGAATATGACTTAAAGGAAACATCGTAACAGCTTCAATATTCAATTCAAGACTTGATAATTTAGAATTGAGTAACACAATATTCGATTTGAGAAAAGCAAAATGAAAACAATGATCTTATCACGTAACAGAGAAACCAGAGGTGAGACCCTCCTCAAAATTTTACAGCATAGATCCCTTCTTCTCTTAAAATAAATGTGTTTGCCAAATACATCTGGCTAACATCTTTTTCAAATTAACAAGAAAAAAAAAGGCTTTCATTCACATACACACACAAAAAAAGAAAGAAAAAAGAAAAATGCGCAAATATTAATTCCTTCATTCAGAGGCTTTACTGTAATTCTAAAAACTCTCATCAAAGAGATCGCTTGGAAAGTACCAGCAGTGTTGTGAAAATTTCGGAATCTGACCGATTCGGAAAATTCCAAAACCCAGAACTGTGTTGGTCCCGTTGCCGCTCTATTTCAAGCCACATGGTGAACTTACCGTAAAGTCGGGTTACTTGGACCCACAAGGAGGTTACTTGAGCCCACAGTAAAATGATAAAATCTGGGTTTGGTACTAGCATTAGAGACAGCAGAGTGCTTCTACCTAGAGGAGAAACGAGGAACTACGTGCAAGTCTTCAACTAATAAGTACCAAACCTAGATTTTATCATTTTACTGTAATGGGCTCAAGTAACCCCTTAGGGTCCAAGTAACCCGACTTTACGGTACTTTTCATTGTGAAGTAAAAAATAGAGAAGATAGAATTTCCTCTTAAGAAAACTTTTTTTTGTTTAAACATCGGCCAGCCATCGGCATTTAGATGTTTCCGAGGCCGATGGACCGATGTTTTTCCCAATTTAGCATCGGCGGCCGATGCCGATGGCCGATGGAAAAAATTTCAACCATCGGCGCCGATGCATCGGCCTGGCCGATGCATCGGTCGAGCCTTAGTACTCAATGGAATCAATTTTTGTCCTTAGTTACATTGTGTATACTAACTAAACATAATCGTCTAAAAATTTTTGTTATCAGTCAGTATCAGTTGATGGAATTAAATACGCACAGAGAATTTCTTAAATATTTATTCTAAGCATAAGTGGGTTGATTTTATTTCTCCCTTTATCTTTTAATTTATTTTGTTCTCTGCTAGAATAATGTGTAGAAGTTCTGTAGTTTACATTGTAATTAAAGGATAAACAGGAAATGCTGATTGCTTTTGCAGCTTAATTAAATGCGTTAGGAATTTTGTCATGGCAATGGCAGGGACATTTGAGTTCAGATATTGAATAACGACAAGCGTTAGATTCTGAGATAAAGGTGCTTGTTGGAAATAATGGAGCTTGTGCGGAATAGTTGTACTTTGACATTTCGTTTTCAGTTCTCTGTTAATTAAAAATATAACAGTGATTATCAATTTTACATCGTAGTATCTGCACATACTGTGCTACGTATGTGGGTATTCATCTTAATTAATGATTGCATTTCGTGGAATTGTGCATGTGCTCTTTATTTCGCATAAATAAAGGAGTTACTTAGTAAAAAAAATATGGTTAAGTAATATTTTTGTTTAAATATAGATTTTTAAGTCGGATAAATCTGCTATTATCTCTTTTAAAGATATCAAGTTAGTTTTCGTCGTTAGAATTTCAGGAAGAACTATTATTTTGCTCTAGGGGAACAATCATAGATCAAACTAAATATTGAATGGAAAGGAACCATCGACACCAGTACGAAATTAACAACTGAGATATTAAAAATTTACAGTTGAAACACATGGAATTTTTATAACTCGATACCAAAAGAAAAGCCTCTGGTGAAAACACGTAGTGAAAAAGAGTAAGGGCCATGCTCCACATCAGCGTAAAACGCGACCGAAACTTAAAGCAGAAACCGAAAATCCGGGTACTTTCCATAGGAACACCATTGAATCCATTTTACGCTTCTGCCTAATTTTTCTGCTTTACGTCGATGTGGAGCATGGCCCTAAGACAAAAATTTCAGAACCGAATTCTTATTTTTCAATTTGACACTGGGAGTAGACTGACCAGTTTACAGAAAACGATTGAACGTGCACAAGATCCGAATCACAATTTCGATATCAGGAATTCATTACGTCGTAAAATAACGGTAGCATTTGGTAAATGATATTAAAACATTTTTTTAATTGATAGGTGTAACTAAGTTATATGCATTAATAGGCTCCTTTATAAAAACCTTTTCTTCTCGAGGTGTTATTGAAAAGCTCGATAAAAGAAATAAAAGAAAACATTTTTCTTTCTCTTTTTTTTTGTCTCTATAAAGAGAAATCCTGAGAAAGTCTTAATATTCATTAAGTGCTTGCGAATCATCTCCGGAGCATGGAAGTAATAACTAAAGAACAGTCGTCGCCACCAGGAATGGTAGTAAAAACAGGATTTCGTAGAAATCGATCTTCGTTCGTGCTGAACTTAGAAAGAAGATATGGTGTAATTTCTTGATGGCTTTTGAGGAGCCACGAGGTTTGTCCGTCCCTCGATGCACGCAGGTCATTTATATCAAAATGAATCGTGAATGTTTACAGGGAAGGGAATGGCTGTTTTGCTACAGTTAGTATTGATTTCATCAACAGCATAACATGGATTTTTTTCAGTTGAAAGAGAGTCATATTTTTTCTCCGTTGTGCTCTTCTTATGATTTCTTTTCGATCAAATAGAAATTTTCATTACCCAAAAAGGGTGAAGTAGTTTTGTTTGAAGTGTATTTTATTTGAGTTTCGGTCGTTGCTTTTTACTTCCTTTTACTGCAATGTTGTAGTTGGAAAAAATAATTTGGGG
Source organism: Uloborus plumipes (assembly GCA_038373865.1). Classification (NCBI taxonomy): domain Eukaryota; kingdom Metazoa; phylum Arthropoda; class Arachnida; order Araneae; family Uloboridae; genus Uloborus; species Uloborus plumipes. The sequence continues at coordinate 17,070 of JAXGGA010016096.1, read as the reverse complement.
AACTCACCAAAAGAAAATGCAGTTTGCACAGTTGCATTATTTTTCGATGAAAGCCAAATATATTCGAGGAGGCCGGTTCCATAATTTCATCTATTGTCGTGGTTTTTTTTTTTTTTTTGTATTGCTTGTTTAGTAGTGCTTAACATCCACGTTTTAAACTAATTTCAGTGAATGATTTTTCCTTTCTTTATTTATTACTTTTTTGTTTGAAAAGAGCATAACAAGATAAATCGGATAATTTTGAATACCCAGTTAGGAATAAATTTATAATTTTTGAAAAGAGCTCTAAGAGCCCCTTACACGAATTGTATGGGTGATTTAAATTTAATTAGAAGACGCGCAAATTAGAGTCTGCATTTCACGTGCCAAATTTTACAGAACAATTGATATCTTTTTGTTCAAGAAATTCTTTAAAATGTGATTTTTCTGCAAGTGATGCATTTAAAAAAAAAAAAAATAATAATAATCCGTCATTATATGTTATTGTATGCAATTGCGCAGCCTACGAAGATAGACGCTCCAATTGCATTCTGGTGTTAAATTGAAGCAATAGATGGCGCCAAATACATTGTTCGTAACTTATCCGGAGGGCCTTATACAACCTATACTTCAAAGAGATACATTGTTGCAAGAGCAATATTGTGATTTCGGAGAAAAGTGGGTTGAAGGATTCAATCAATTTACCATTCCAAGCGCTCCAATCAGTTACCGCTGTTGGAAAAATGAAAGAAAAAGAAAATATCTCTAGCTTTCCAGACGAAATTCAAAAGTCTAAGGAATATATTTTTAAACGTAGGGGTGCAAGAGAGATTCTACAGTAACATTTTTTTAGTGAAGATAATTATCACAATTGAGTCAGATTTAAAATGACGTGATCTGCTCTACACAATATTTGTCACATGATTCCAATGGAATGGATTAACGACGCTGATTTCAGAAAAACGCGATTTCATTTGGATTTCTCCCTTGCATTTCGGTCTTTCTGTTTTTGAAAGAGAACTTCAATAACGCCAAACTCCGGAGAATTAATTTTTAGGCATTGAACAAGAAGAAAGCTCATCTTTTAGGCATACGATTTTTGTTTCTTTTCGTTTTATACTCACTTGTTATTCAAGAAGGTTTACATTTTTTCGAAATTGCTTCCTGAAATCTTTTTGTCTTTGAATTGTTTTTAAATATCTCTGCTTTTTTTCATTCTTTAATAAATCGGATGTGTACACTCAGCGATTCGCTGTTCTGACTGACTTACCTTTCTCTTCTTTTTTAGCATAATTTCTTCATTTGGAAAAAGACGACATTTTAGAAGAGTTTTTGAAGTTGAGGTTGAAAGTTAAATGCACTGGGTACACAAATACCTTCTGGATTTTGTTTTATAATTTTCATCATAAAAATGGGCACTAATCTACAAACACGAGACTACTTTGTTTGCTTGAAGCTTGAAGTTTTCCCTTCCAAATGCATTTATCCATATGTTGTATATCTCCTCGTTCTTTAATGAAAACCAATTAATGAATTATTTTTGACTAAAATCATAGTTACAACATGATACTGTTAAGAAAACGCACAAACACTGAAATATATAGAATTTTTCTCAACATCTACTTTCGTCTAAAATTACCGTTCGTCTAAAATTACTCTTCTTTAAATGCTATCACACTTTGAGAGGGGAGGAAGGGGTTCATGAAATTTTGAGTTTGTGACAAGGGGGAGAAAGGGAGTAATAAGGAGTGTGAAATAACACTTTTTTGGGGCTATAATGATTGCCTATTACTTTCCCTTAACCACTGAATGGCGTTGGCTCCTTTTTCACAGTAAAGAAAGTGCGATAAGTATCTAGAGATAATGTGTAGAAAGAGATCTGATACAAAATCTAGTGAACAGAATAATCAATAGCAAAATAGGAGTTAAATCGGGACTTAGTTTTTTTTTTTTTTTTTATGTTTTCGTAGCAACTCGCTTGATTATGTGTCACGAGCCCTACTTATGCTCGAGCGGGCTGACTTTGTTTTTGGAAATGGAAAAAAAGATATGATTTTCAGTAAAAACAAATTGATACCTCTTTGGGGAGGTCCTGAGATGTGAAGAAATATATCTAAATGCGATTAGAGCCATCTCGCAATTCGTGATTGAGAGAAGCATAATTTGAATTCAAGATCTCAAAATTCAAGAATTTTTAGTTTCTTTAAAAACGAAATTATGTTTAAAAAAATTGATTTCATTCTTTTTGCAGATGATGGCTGCCTTAATGTCGTGAGCCATTCTCCAGCAGCAGTTTTTACGATGAGAGGTAGAGGCACAAAAGCAGTTCGTATAGGGGGCGGCTGCCCCCTAACTTCCAAAAGTAAAGCGACCTTGCCTTCTCACTTTTCAGAGTCAAAAAGTAATGTTCAATTAAAAAATTATTTTTTTTTACGAAAATAAAAGTCAAATGTTCTTAAAAATAGATTTTTTCCATGTTATTTTGTAAAAATGGAACTTTGAATCGAAAAGGGGAGTCTACCGGGAATTTTCTTCTTGATTTTTGAAGAACTTCTTCGACATTTTTTTACAGGTCATAACAATGAGTAACGCTAAAATAAAATCATACTGCGAAATTTTTCTTGAAAAAAACAGCTTTTGGAGATTTTATCCCCCCTTTCTTTTGACTCCCCCTTTTTTGGTGCACCAGCCGCCCAGGGGCGGATCCAGAAATTTTTGTAAGGGGGGGTCAAGTATTAGTGACCAGTAAATGGAAGAAAATGCACAATTTAAACCTTCTTCAAAATATAGGACTTGTTGCACATGAATTAATATTTTTTTATGATGACGTTATACTAAATATGTATTTCAATAAAAATCATTCTTGTAAAAAATGTAACTAACAATTTATTAATTGAATAGTATTTTGTTAGCGTTTAAATATTTTATATTCCAAATGAATGAAATTACACTCGATAACAGTTTAGTACAAACATGCAAAACATTTGCAGGAATATATTTTGGAATTGGCATTGTCAAAGGAACTTTTTTTCAACGAAAAAAGATGGGAACTTGCGAAGAGTATGAATTTCTCCTATCGGCTTTGCAGTAACTTTTCCGCTACCAGTTCCCCGTAATTTAAATGCCGGATGTTCAAACAAACTAACAATAAAAATATTTTTGAAAAAAAAATTGAACCGACTTCGGAACTTCACTCAGCAAATGCTCTAAAAAGTAAAAAATAACTTTATTCTTTGAACACCATCGATACTACATTTAAACATAAGTTTTGAAGTCGGCGCAAAAAAGCTAAAGAGAATCATTCGAAACTATAAATATAAATTTAAATGAATCCAGGTTCCTTATTCGCATTCGCATTCATTGAAAAATACATATTTATGCAATGGTACAAATATTCAGCTCTCAATTTTCAATGATTTCTCTGAAAATGTTGGCAAAATATAGTAAACATCATTTTACCTATAGTTTTTGCGCCGACTTCAAAACTTATGTTTAAATGTAGTATCGATGGTGTTCAAAGAATAAAGTTATTTTTTACTTTTTAGAGCATTTGCTGAGTGAAGTTCCGAAGTCGGTTCAATTTTTTTTTCAAAAATATTTTTATTTTATTCTTTTTAGTGTAAATGTACATATGAAATAAGGTAATGTTTCCATTGCAAAACTTCACCTAATTTTCTTAAGTAAATGCTTCATAAAATAAACTATGTAAGGAAAAAAAAGGAAAGAAAGTATCAACGCGTCTAAAATTTGAAACGATTGACACTAAAAAATAATCCTCGTTATTCTCCGGTATTTATTTGTGTACTAGTTTAATTAAAGGCTATATTAACGGCTTTTCAATTAATTTATATTTCAAAACAACACTAGATTCTCGCAGTTCATAAAATTTCACGACGTATTACATACGTGGCCGGCTAATGAATGTCATGTTTGCTTCAGTTAGGCCTTCATTCAAAATTTTCATGATAATTATAAAAACTGTTTCATATCAATCACGTTCTGTAACAATGGCTTTCATATTTAATCATTTGGGACAAATCGCTTTAAATTTGAGCAAAAATTTGGAGATTTTCCTCACTTTCTTCAGAATTCCTTTATCAAACCTTATGTAAATTAAGACTAATAAAACCTGAAATATTACGAATCAATCAGTACCTGGTACGACTTTCATTTCGTTGGAGTTCAGGAGAAAAAAGCAGGACATAGAAAGATACTCGGTTTAAAATTTTCAAAAAGACCACAGAAAGGAATTTCATTATGCAATCCAGAGAAGCCTGGCGATCAAAATGGTCATTATTACGATTACTGTGATCCCAATTTCTTTTTCGAAAGATTTCTGCAGGTTCCCGTTATCGAACCCGGATCACGAGAGGATGGGACCAATAGGAAAAAAAGACCTTTCTAACAAAAAAAGAATTTTTGAAATCGGTCCAGGCGTCTTCGAGTAATCTTGGAACATACCGAAAAAAAAAATTTCTCCGACGAATTGTATAACCTCCTCCTTTGTTGAAGTCGGTTAAAAATTGCATTTTGAGGAGCACTGTTTATGATTTTTCAAAATAATACCCATTCCAGTTATTCTATTAAAACAGTGTCCGCCATATCCGTTCCAACATTGAGTCCAGTCAAAGCAAAATTTCAATAAAAAATAGAAGTTTTCTTCATTTGTTACTACACTAGTAAATCTGGGTCTTCGTCTTCTGCCAGGTTCTCATTGTCTCGATGAATTTGCCCCCCAATGCAATATTTTATTTACCGTACAATTTTATCGTTGTGAATCGTTGTTTTGCCAGTAAGGAATTTTCTTCAATTCCTCGAGCCTCAATGTGCATTTTCTCGCCATCCAGTCCGCTGGTGTTGTCAAATGCTCTGATGAAATCGGGAAAGTTGATCATTGCAATCAGTTTTTGTTGTATTCACACCATATTCCTTTTTATTTTGACTGTTAGCTGAATTTGTTTATACATCTGCTGAGTATTGTTTTCTTTAGAAAATTGAAAATATTGACATTGACATTATGAAGGCATATCTCTAATATTGACAGGTGAGTCACGGAACCAGGGACGTCATTTCAAGTTTTTCCAGGGGGGGGGGGGCAAAGGGTCCAAACACAATGCAATTTCGCCGGAAAACATCAAAAACCACGCCCACTTATATGTAAATACATTGATTTCTCAAAGCCAGGGGGGTAGGGGCAATTGACCTGCACGGAACCTTAAGCCCAGCATGATATTAACACACACACACACACACACACACGCACGCACACACACACACACACACACGCACACGCACACACACACACACGGCACTTGGTTTGAGGTTGAGGAATACTCTGAGAAAATGTTAAATTTTCGTTAGAGAAGAATTTTCATAAAGGAATGAGCAACCCCTATGAATTGTGGGTAGCGTTGAAAAGACAAGACTAAGCAAAAAGTTATTAACATTATCTATTCTTATTCTTCAGGCCAAAAAGTTGAAGTTCAACAACAATAATAATAAATAAGTAAAGTTTTTTTTACTGGACTGTTTTTCGATATACCATCTACTACGTATTACTAATGGCAGCGTAACTGCTGAAAAATGTTTCTCATCACAGAGGGAACAGCTGACCCTTTAACCCTCCCCTAAATCCGTGCCTGCAGCCGCCTATGTAGAGGCACGATTTTATTCCACAGAATCCTACCAAGAGAGGAAGGAACCTTTACAGTCGGTCGCTGTCCAGCAAAGTGATTTCCTCCACGTGCGCTGTTTCTAAAATTGATGCAGATTTGCTTAGCTAGGGACGGAAACGCATTTGCTACCGAAGAGCTGACGTGATGGGACATTTAGTCAGCTTTTCCTGAAAGACTCCCTAGATTTAAATATCAAAGCACTTGCATGTAATGTTTTGGGGAGACTCTTCATGGTGTGATTTTATCCCGCAGCGAGTAACAAACAACTAAAACACTTACTAATTGAAAAATGAATGATTTGCATGAGCAACTGCCGGATAATCTGGCAATGAGCATCTAGGCAGACCTTGCGAAGCAGAAGTTCAAGAAAACGAAATAAAATGAGTTTAAGATAGGTCATGTTCTTTGTGTATTCCCCCCCCCCTCCTATTTGCTAAATAATTGTGAAGGAATTTCTTTTATAGAAAAGGGGTTAGGGTTCTAATGGGTCGAAACAGAATACGATTCTACATACAATGGCGGAGGAACAAAGTGACAATAGACAATTTTGGACTTCCATCGTTCAGGCTCTGAGGTAGAGAGTTGTAACGACAAAGTTGGCATCAGGATATTTGGAAATCTACATATTAAAAATAACTCGAAAGCAATAACTCGTACTGAAAAAAAGTGCCACATAAAGCACGTTTATGACTAACATTTAATATTGAGCGATTAATATTTACCAAACCAAATATGCTATTGAAATACCGTTAACGCAATTCCCACTGAACGAATTTCGTATTTTAAATTGTTTTTGCTCAATTGTGCAACTAGGTCATTCCGACGAAAATGGTACAAATCATGTCTGAAACTCTTTACTTAAGATTATCAATTTAAATAATTTCCACCAACTAATCATATTTTTTTTATTGAGTTTCCATTTATTTGTGTATAATGAAGTGTAAATAACTAGTACATGACTTATTTATGAAAGGATTTTAAATATTTTGATCACTTTGTTCAACAGAGTGGACATAAAACAGAGTGGACAAATAAGCCTTTAAAATATCTATAATCACGAAGAAAAGTTAGAATCACAGAATAAGCATAAAGTGGAATAAATAGCCTAAAACTAAGTCTATCTGCAATTTCAAGAAAAAATCTTTTTTTTTCATCATGAAATCGGCTTTAACAGAGTGGACATTTCATTTCATTTCACACTCCAGGGTCCCCCGTACCTACCACAGCTTAGTGGTTTAACCGGGATAGGGCCCTGAAGAGCGCTCTGACCTTAATTTTGAACCAGAACCTAGGGTCGAGCAAACCCTAGGCCCAGCACCCCCAGAGGTATCGTTTCACTTGGAGGACTTTGTGACCACGACATTTTTAACGCCTCCCAGCCACCATTAATCAAGACGGTGGATCTTTGATCGGCTGGGATCGAACCCGGGTCCCGGGTCCCGGGATCGGACACGAGTCCGATGCCTTACCGATCGGGGCACAACGGCCCAACAGAGTGGACATCCAACAGTTCAAATTAACTATCATAAGTAAAGAATTAGGCTCACCCTGGTTGTTGACTGCATAATTCAATGTAGCAAGCTAATCACGAGTTATACTACCGTAAAATTGGGCGCATAGGAACAGCGGGGTCAATCGGAACAAAACTTCCCGACCGTACAAAGAAATTCTTCATAAATATACTATTGGGTATTTTTCGCCATTAATTTTTGTTTAGAAAGGTAAGATCATAAGGGGTAGAAAAAAATTACTTTTGTCAATCTGGCAAAGGGCTGCACGTGGAATGCTAGAAGACATCACATTTTCTTAGACTGCAAAACTTCATATGGGCGATTCTCCGTAAACTGGTAATTTGCTGTCCGGACTGAGTATTTTAAAAATAATAAAGTGTAATAAAGTAATTATCACTCTTAATACAAGTAAAGCATTAATACTTTGTGGCCCAATTGTATTTGGAGTGATAACAATTTAATTTTTTTTTCTAGAAATTATCTAAGCGCCAAAAACACAGTCCCCTGGCTGTCCCAAACCCATAGTTTAACTGTTAAAGATAGTGTTTCAAAAAATCTATTAACACTACATAAATTTGGCAACTAATATCTAAAAATAGAATAATGAAGCTATATATTTCTTATGAAATAAGGTATAATTACGTATTTCTAAAACTTAAAATTGTCATGTAAATTCTGTCCAGAGTTTTTCCAAACAGTCCCCTGCAACATTTTCAAAGCTGTAATACGAAAAATCTATTACTTTTGCAAATTCTTTTTGACATGAAGTTTAAAGCAATCAGTGTGAATTTGCTGAAATTGCCGAGAACGGTGCTGAAACGATACTTAGTTTAGTTTGAGAGCCACATTTGTGATGAAAGTTGCCATCAGGATCGTTACGAAAACAGTCCTCTGGGAAGTGATTTTATTAATTTCAATTAGTTTAATTATGTGACATATTAGTTATTATGTCCACGATTTGTGCCTAAATTTATAGGTAGTCTCGTAACTAATTATGCTCCAATAGTTTTGCAGATATTACGCAACAAAGAGCAAAAACACAGTCACCTGGCACAGTCCCCTGCCTAGTTATACCAGGCGGGGGACTTACCCCCTATCACAATTTGTCAGAAAAACACAAGCTTCAATTGGCCCTCTTTCAAACCAAAGTAATAGATTCATTTTCTGAGCAATAGTAAAATAATTATACGGACATTTCAAAAAACCATGCCCGGACAGATTTCGTGTGAAAAATGACGAGTTTACAGAGAATCGCCCATATGCAAGAATAAACCTTCTTATATTTTAAACCTAAAATGTTTCAATTATACATGTATCTGAACAAAAGAATACCACATTAGAATTTACATTTTTTATAAATTGTGTCATAAAAATGAAGAATTCTGAAAAATGCCATAGGAAAAAAAATTGCGGGGTGAATCGGAACACTTTGTCCTGTTGTTCCAATTCAAACTTATTTGAAGGAAGCTGTTTGAAAAATCAAGATTCTTACCCCAATTCCTTTAATCAAGACAAGGACAAGGATTTATTACTGTTTATCCCTTCTAGTAAGCAACTAGATCTTAGAATGACAAAAAGTTGCAGAGTTCAAAAGATTTTTTTCCAGGAGACTTCTTTTTACTTAAAATACGAGGGGGGAAGTCATATAGACTTTATATAGCAAAAGGTCAGCACACAGACAGTGATGAATAAGCGAAAAAATCTTTCAAGACAATCCCCGAAACCCAGAGATTTCAAAAAACTAAAGAAAAGGCAGAGTTAGTTCGTCCCAGAAGATGTTATGAAAAAAATTAAGCCAAGTCACAATTGCTAGTTTTAAGGACAAGTACATATTTGTGGACGACATAAGTGACTTCCATTCATGTTAAATCTTTGCATTTCAATTCAAAAGCATTTCTTAAAATTACTTTTCATTTTTCATAAGTTCAAAATCATTTTGAATTTCGAAAAATTATAAACGTTTACTGGTGTTAAATTATACTTTTATTTGACAATAATTATCTGTTCTTATTCTCCCCCATCAATATTACTCATGTTTATGAGACCTATTACAGGTTAAATAGAAGAAAATAAAATTTTTAACATGTGTTCCGATTGACCCCTATCAGCGGGGTGGTTCGGAACACCCATAATTTCCTATATATTTTAATAGCAACTGTTCAAAATGTTTTGTCTTTGCTTGGAATATCAAATGTAAAGCAGGACCGAAGTTTTTTCCCAGAAAATCAAATAAAAAAAATCTTTTAACTGCTTTTTTTTTGTAATCAAAGCTGAAAAGTGTTCCAATTCACCCCATTTTACGGTACCTATATTTAAAAAAAAAAAATACATCAGATTGAATGCAATTGTTTATTTTATTTCCAAAAGGCATATAACAGAGTGGACATTTCGAAACATATAAAATCTAGGGAGATGAACCAAAAAACAATAATAGTGTTTTTTGGGGAATTCTTTTTTCATTTGCGTAAAAATCTGCAGAAATGGTGTCAGAAGCATCTTTTGTGCAGTGCAGTGTACTTTATTTTGTTGTTACATTTCACTTTCATTTTAAATTACACTTAAAAGTCTAGCAATTTGAAGCTGGGACACGTCATTTTCTCCTTCTTCTGACAAATATAATTTTTTTGTGTCATTTCTAAATGGATTATGCCTAATCAATTGATACTTGATGGCACAAAATTAAATGGAGAACCAATAAAAAATGCACTTAATGGGTGGTAGTTATTAAAATTGATTAAAAAAAATTCTAAAGTCTCGGACATGATTTGTACCATTTTCATCGGAATGACCCAACTCCGAAATGCATTCATTCCACATAAAATAAATGCATGACTTATAATTTAACCCATGAAAGCAATTTACACTACACACAAATTCCAGAAGTCATTCGGTTGTTAAAAGGAATCCTTAGTCCATCGTAATTTTCTCTGACGGCTGCTAAGCTCTCTTTTGAGAACTTTATTGTCCCTTATGGATTCGCTCGCTGCAGAGTGTGTTGCAACTTTTCTGTAGAAGGCGCTGAACTCGTTTATAAGTGGATTTATTTAAAGCTCGAAGGAATATTAGGCGATTTAAACATCCTATTCCGTTTTATTTCAACAGTATTTTAAATTGGATTTCTTTTTCTTTGATAGCTCTTGTAAGTGTTTGAATGCGGCTTTACAAGTTTTAGTTATTAATTTAAAATTGGAAAATTAGCGGTAGCATTTGAGCTTTAGTTCTAAGATAGTGCTTGTAACTTCTAAATATATTTAAGCTGATTTTGTGTCAAAAGATTTCACTTGAATGAGATAAATGATACGGAATAATTAATGGATATCAATTGAATGTTTAATGTTTTTCTAACATTGATAACTGATGTAATGCAAAAATTATGTTGCTTAAACATTTCTTAGCACATTGGTTCTCAATCTAACGGAGGGGAGGAGGGGGTGAGAAGTAAGAGGAATTCCAAGGTAGGCGCGAGTATATAAAAATTAATTGAAAGTTTTAAAAAAAAAAGTCTACTCATTTTTGTGGTCTCATGTGAATTTCAAATAATTGTGTCAGAGTATTATCATTAATGTTGTAAAACTGACTGGTGTGCACACCAACCTCAACTTATTAAATTCGATGTACCTCAATAAACATTTATATTTATTGCTGTTTATTAAATTTTATATGTTTTAATAATAATAAGTTTCAATCGTAGTAATGTGTTAAAATAAAGTTATGTGTAGATAGATATATGAAATTTTGTGAGTAGAACCTGAAACGTTGAGAACTTCTGCTTTTCAAGTGAACGCAACGTTTAAAGATTTGTGGAAAGCTTCGTGGGCAGTTGAAGGGCTCTCTCTCCCTTACAAAAGACCTTGCAAAGTATTAAAGAACTGTTAGAAGTGAATAACAAGATTTTTTAAAACGTGGCTAAGCGTTTTTCGTCACGTGACATTGTTTACAAAAATCGCCTTTTTTAATTGTTTCTCACGCTTAAGTGAATGAATTTTTTGAATTTTAATGTTGATTTTCGGCATCACCATCATCGATTATATGAAATAACAACATATGGGCAATTCCACCGTTACAGACGTAACAATCGCAGACTTTGAACACAAATAATTCTGGTTTGGGCTGATGAAAGTCTTCAATTTTTTTTCCTGTAGTGTAACTTGATGATGTTTATGCTACATTAAATTTGCGTGCAGATTACTTAATTACAAAAAAATACAGAAATTAAAAAAAAAAACTGCCTGTTACAGACGTAATTCACAAAACAGCAAAAACTCGACTATGTCATACAACTTACAATATTCCTCTGAATTATACAGAAATTTTGAACTTTTTTTTTAATACGTGTTATAGAGACTTCAAGCTTTCTAAAACCATAAAGATTGTGTGGATTTTGACTGCCGAATTTGTGAAAAAAATCCATAAACTTGTTACGGACGAAACAAAGTGGTGTTACAGACGTGACATCTCTGATTTGAAAGTAGAAAACAGTATTTTAAAGCAGGAATAAACAAACATTTTTGTGCTAAAACAATACAGTAGCATTAATTAATACATTATTTGAATATTTTAAGTTATACTGTAACAGTTTTAGAAAATTTGGGTAAGTCTTGGGGAGTTGAGAGCATATGCCGATTGTCAATATGTAACAATAAACTAATGCATCTTAAGACAATTATTTCCAAGAAAGATTGACACAAGAAAAGTTTAGAAGGGCCTTCACACAAATTTATTTATTTGTATTCTTAAAATTAATGCATAATGGGGCTGCTACATAAAAAAATCGGGAAAAGTAAATTCCTCCCTGGAATCAGTGATTGATCTTAGGAGAACTTAAAAATTTGAAAATGTTGGGTGATATAGCAGAATACTAGTACCAAACTAAAATTTAACCTTCTTGGTGACAGTTGGTCAATTTTGATAATTTTTTTTTTTTTTTTTGAATGAAAAAATGTGTCCTTTTTCGTCCGACGTTCTCGAAATTCGAACGGCATTTTCGTATTCTGTTCGAAAACAATGCATTTCGCGGGCTTTTGGCGAATTCGCGATGTTAGCCCACCGTTCTTCCAATTTTGGCGTCAGCTTTAAAACATTTTCCTGGGGCATATAAATAATTTTAACTTTTTCTGCAATGGAGTTTGCACACTGAAAAAAGGAAAGAGCGTCGTTGACAAATGCTGTTCCAGATCTTACTCTCTGCCAAACCTGGTGCTTGACCATACCCCCAACTCCATCCACAGCTCCCTTTCCATGTGACGTAGCAAAAAAATGCCAGTTGGTGTATAAATTATAATCAGTTATACCATATGTGTATTTTATTAATCTTAAGAAATAAATTTCAATTACATGCCGATATAATTAAAAATTTCAAAATCAGAATACCAGAAACTTTAGTACTCGTACCATATTATGCTATATACATGTATTGCTCATCCTGTGCTTTTTACCTATTTAATTGGAAATTTATTTTTGCTACGGACGTAACATAGAGCCATTTGTTATGTCCGAAATGTTACGTCTGTAACAGCATTAATTTAAAAACTAAATCAGTTGCAATATTTTTAACTATGGTGGGCACTTACTCTAAGAATTTGCCAAAAGGACCATTAAGGTTTTTTTTAATTTTGATTTTTTTGGACGTAAGGACAACTTTTGCTTCTTTTTTGTTACAGACGTAACATCAAACTTATTTTTTTCAAACTTCAATTACACCATTTAGATCAATTCAAAAGAAATTAATGAATGCATATTATTATAGTACCGTCTTAGTAGTTAAAATTGTGCTACAAGTAGTTATTTTTGTTTTCATTTTTCGATGAGAAATATGCATTTGAAAATGTGTTCTTTTTTCTGATTTTTACAAGTTCGTGAATATCGTACTTCCAACTAAGAAAGCAAGTATTATTCTAACTCTCACCAAAAAACCAATGCAGGATTCTTAAAATATACATCTTAAGCTTTAAAATGATGTATAACATAACAACATAACTTCAATATGAATTTTTGACCTATTGGTTTCACTTTTCATGGAATGGCCCATATACTATATTTTGAACTATATTTTGTGACGTAGTGCATGTTCCCCATTATTCATAATACATGTATAGCAGTCTAACTGTTTAAATGCGACTGCATTTTAAAACATTGCTTTTCAATATTTAGTTATACCAGACCAATCGCTTTAGGGTAGGAAATTTTTTTGCAGCAACACATGACAAAGCACTCATATATTGAGGATGCGACAATGCAAGATTTGATTAAAACTATTAAATTCGATATTATTTTAAGTAGCCTTACACAAAACACGTTGCGGTGCTGCCAAAACTTCGGGTTTATTAATTTTTCAAATTGCGCAGCATTCTTTGCTCTTTTTCTAGATTGTTAACCTTCTTATGATCTTCAATTTAATTACGAGTTGAATAGAAGTTTCTGGTTAGATTCAGCAGTTGCACGGAAAAAAAAAACGAACTAAAGAGACAAAGTGGTAACTAAAGCACGGAAGAAAGTTTAGCTCTTTTTAAGAGTAATTAACTGTCATCAAAACATTTGTAGAGTCTACCAAGTAAACAATTAATTGTTAAGAGACTTCATCTTGATTATCTTTCGAAATTCTATTGGTTTTCTTTTCTTCGCCTAACTGCTTTGAATAGTTTGCAGGCATTATCGATTACTGAAACGAATTACTTTAACATATTTTCTTAGATGGAGATAAAAGTTGAGCCCAATTTGAGGTTATACTCGATTTTAGCTTTGTTGAAATTGTTTTTTTTAGTAATTATCCAGAGAGTTGTCTAGGTACCGAAGACATTTTAAAAATCATTTTCCCTTTTTTGACTTAGTTATTTTTATGCGTGCATTCCTCTGTACTTTTATTTTTTAACTAGCTGTACCCGCCCGGCGTTGCCCGTGCATTTAGAAAATGCAGATAAGTGAATAGCGCAGGAATAGTAGTGTGTATAGCAACAAATCACAATAGTAGCAATTTCTAGTGTAAACAAAAAATAGCTTACTTATTGTAAGTATGTATGTATGGTAGAATGTGTATATTGTATGTATGTAAGAATGTTGTATATGCGTGAAATAAGCATGGAGCGCTGTGAACGATGAGGGAATATAAAAATAACAAAAGGCAAACATTATTTTTAAGTTATTATAATTTATTCCTTAAAATTATATATCATTAAACAATTACGACAGTAACACTATTAAACAATATCAATCTCTTAATGCTATAGCGTGAACAATATTTTTTGTTAGTCCATCTTTAGCTAACACAAACAAACTGGATGGTTTACCCACTCGAGAGCATGCCACGTATAATTGTCCGTGTGAAAAACATGGTGTTCTCAAATCTAAGCCACAAACAGACATCGTTTGACCTTGGGATTTGTTGATAGTCATTGCAAATGCCAATCTAATCAGAAACTGAATACGTTTGAATTGAATTGGCACATCTGTAGGTATAATAGGAATCCGTGGTATGAGTATATTTTCACCTCTGAACTTGCCATTTAAAATCCTGGCTTCGATCACGCTTTTCATTAATTTTTGAATGACTAATCGCTTACCGTTGCACAGCCGGGGCGCGTTCAAATTACGAAGCAAGATAATTGGAGATCCAACCTTTTTTTTTTAAAAATTTGTGTCACTTTAATGGTCGTTCATACCCCCCCCCCCTCTCGCAGTGAAAAAAAAACATTACACAGCAGATTTTGCCTAATAACTCAACACTCATGGTGTTTGATACGCTTTATTTGTTTGTAATGATGTTTTTTGGTCACAAACAATATGAAAATCACAAAAAATAGTTACTTTAATTTTTAACATATATTTATCTTCTTCAGAATTTTTGACTTTTAATTTTACCTTGAATTTGACGTAAATGCAAGGTATAAAATGCAGAATTTTATAAAGGTACAAAAATTAACATAATATAATTGATAGTGTATATAATTTTTGAAAAAATAATATAAGTGCCGCAAATCAAAAACCATTTATTGCCACAATCGATTCAAAGCCCCCAAAAATGGCGCAAACGTCCATAAGAAAATTCTACAGCATCGAAGGACCCCATTGCCAATTTTAACAAAGATCCGACCAAAACTGTCATTTTGTACTATAAAAAAATATGGGGTAGATTCCCATGAAGGGATGTACCTGCATAAGGACATTACAATCATTAAAATCATTCAAAAAAAAAAAAAAAAAAACCATGCAGCTGTTCGAAAAAACCCTGGCGGACGTGGATTCGATCTCATTCCATCAGGAACTTCAACCTAACGCGCAGAACCACTTGACCATCGGGTCGCTCGTTGAAGTAAGGATTTACGATAACACATATTGTATTGGCGAGCAGCGATCTCGAGAAGAAGTTTCATAAATATTTTTTAAAAAATTTTCTAATTCAAAAATCGAAAATCGGGCTTCGAGGTCTGGTGGCCAGCCCCTTTGTGCTTCCGTGTAAAAAATTCCAGGTCCCTGCGTGCGATAGATTTGGCTGGAGAGCTCGGTCAAATGGACAGACAGGCAGGCAGACAGACAGACACATTACACTTGCTTTTATTATTATAGATGACAAGTTTAGTGTCAAATTATGAACATGATCTACATTTGTGATATACGAACAGATAGAACGAACCAACATTACTGCTGATAATTTTATTTATCATTTACAAGGAAGGAGTTACTCGGTCGATTTGAGAAAAAAAAATCTAATTCGAATGAAGCTAATATAGTCCAATGAAGACAGTTTAAAAGCAAATTAAGTAAATTTCCCTTGATATATTGTGATTGGCACTTTAATACATCATTTTGAAGAGGAATTTTTATGCTTGCAGCAAAATGATGCCTTTTTTCTTTGTCAATTTGCTCCAGGTATATTAAAAACGATGGCATTTTCACAGCTTAAGTAAAATTTAATTACATCACTAGATGTCTTCATGTCTTTTAGCTCTGCTGAAATTTCCGTCTTGTCATAAACTAATGGATAAAAGATGCCGTGAAAAATTACGATGAACATAAGGAGATAATTAAGAATCAATTAATTTTTGAAATGACTCTCGTGAGAGTTTGAAGTCAAGCATTCTGTTAACTTAAGCATTAAACAGCATAGAACTTGATAAATGTTAGCTTCACTGGCATTAAGTACGAATTCGAATATATATCTAATATCTTTAAACGAGCAATTCTTGTATATAGGGGAGACTGGGGACGGTTGTGACGCGGGGCGGTTGTGACAGTCGTCATATTAGCTAAACCATAATTAATACCTGGTTGAAGCAAAGAGAGAGAGTACCAGCATGTTTGTCTGAATGTGTGTCAAAGCATTGCGGTAGCCATCGAGCGACATTAAAGCTAGCAGAGGGGTTGGTTACTTTTTAACAGTCAAAAGTAAGTTTTTTTGTTCAATATCTTTTAGTAATTCCTGTTGAATGGGTACAGATAGAGAAATGAAAGTTTTCTCCCCGTTAGTAGTGAATCTTAATAGTGAAATAGCAGTGATTACTTTTTATGTAGGCTATTTTGTATTGCCATGGCAATTGCTGTTTTCAAAAGTAGTGGGTTGGGGTCGGTTGTGACAAATTGCGTGGGGACGGTTGTGACAAATTGCGTGGGGACGGTTGTGACACGAGTAAAACATGTTTTTATCATATTTGATGCACATAATACGCTTGGAGAAGACAGAAATAAGGCAGTGTGACCTAATGAAATATAAAGAAGCTTATAAAGAAGTGAAACTTTTTTTTCTTTTGGACAGCTTTGGAAATGCAACGTTAATCGTAAGTCTCCGCTACGAAACATTCATTCGTAAACGCGATGGAGCCGGCCGGCACTGTCACAATGAAAACAACGTGTGCATAGGTTATATTGCTCATAATAAAGTGCTTTTGAGCTTACTGCTGAAAGCAGATATGAGG